>JBBPOC010000960.1:0-12418 GCA_038091235.1 Tylopilus rubrobrunneus | reverse complement strand
AACCCCCCCCCCCGCACCACTTACCCACCCACTGAACTCCACAAATATCCTCATCTTCTCTTCTCTCCCCACAGCATTGGGTGGCCCATCCTCTTGCGTAGCATCGCTGCAGTAGGTTTCCGTGCGACCGTGAAGCTGTGGGACGGTACAGGGCATTCATGTTGTTGGTCGTGCCACACATTCTGTCGTTCTCGCGCGACATGACGGTATGTGTTTGCTTTAACCAACATGGACATTCCATCTGGTTGATCTGACATTCACTTCGACAGCAATCGAAATCTACGACACGACCTCATCTACTCGGGTGCTACTCCCATGGGGGTAGACCTCGTCGCGACTGTATGAGGCCATCTTCCAAAGCTCGGCTCCAACGCTGCTGTCTGCCAGGGTGCGTTCAAACTATTCATTCCACCCGCCACGTGTCCGACCTTTTCTTACGCTATAGCCTTCGGTCTCACTGAGACCTCTCCGGCGATGATAGTCCTGCATTCAGACGTCAGTGCACGTGGGCTCCGTCGGCCGTGCGCTACCATCGAAGAGCAGCTGGTTCGCGAAGACGCGGGGGAGGTGAGTGTATGACTCGATCCTGTCGATCGCCAATGACACATGGCACGTCATTCCAGATCATTACCCATATCGACGGTAACTTGAATTGCTGCCTCGTGTTCATCCCCATCACATGCTATCAGCCCCGGGAAGAACTCCGGTGCTTCAAGGTTGCTCGATGACTATGTGGGTATCCAACCTAATTCAACGCAGAGCGCGTCGGTGACGTCTAACTCCACAGCAACTCAAGGACTCCCTTGGCAAAGGTGCGTTCCGTCAGTTATACCGTGGGTGCTTTCTCCTACCCAGCAAACAAAAAGTATTGATCATTTCATTGTGCTCGTAGGTGCACTTAATTGGGCCACGGGGGAAACAGTCGCAGTCAAGGAAATTCAACTAAGTGACATACCCAAAGGCGAACTCGGGCAGATCACGGTACCTCTTCTTTATCGGACAGTGGTTGGTGCCATTGAGCTTATCTTATCCTATAGTCGGAGATCGACTTGCTCAAGAATCTCAACGTACCGTACCTTTCTTCTCGGCTGTGTCAAGCTCGTAGATTTCGGAACTGCCAGCTCCACCACGACCGGTGCAGTCAGCGACGATGCTGTTGTTGGTAGTCCATACTGGAATAGGTAGTACCTTCTTTCCTCTATAACACTCTGTTGTCATAAAGTGGCACCAGAAGTTATCGAGCAATCCGGTTCAACCACGACCTCTGATATTTGGTACGTTGACATGCTCACACGTCTCTCATCCCCTCATGGCCTTCCTCCAGGAGTGTCGGTTGCGTGGTGATCGAACTTCTAGAAGGCAGGCTGCCGTACCATTTTCTGGATCCCATGCCAGCGCTCTTCAGGATTATACAAGAGGACTGCCCTCCAATTCCACTGGCAGAGGGTGCCTCGCCTATAGTGAAGGACTTTCTCTACTGTTTCCAGAGGGCTAGTAATCTACGGATATCAGCGAAGGAGCAAATGGATTTATCTGCCGGGAAGGATTGATACCCAGGATGTAACAATTCTCAAACGTTATCTGGTGCACAAAACCGACCATTGAGTAATCATAACTTCGACGAAGCCGTGATCAAGGTGCAGAAATGGCAAGAGGCTCCGAAATGTGAAAATTTCTTTGTCTACTATGCAACCTTCGGAAGTCTGATGCTGTGTAGCCCCGTCACGTCCGTCGAAACGGTGGTCGCGCTAGTGCTTCTGATGGCCTTCTCCGTTGCCTACACGCCCACTACACAATAAGCCCAGCGTCAACTTGTTCCAGCACTCTGTACTTGGGTTGCAGCAATCAATTACAGCACCCATGGCTCTCAAAGCTCCCCAGCCTCCCCCGGGCAAACTGCGTTGGTAGAGAAAATTCGGGAACCGCTCGCATTCGTCCTTCAGCCATCTGAAGAGCAAACGGACAATTGGTATGATGACTTTGAGGACGGCCCGTCGTTCTCAAGGTTACAAAGGTACTCGAACCATTTTCTGTCTCTTCTAAACATTTGACCAAAGTATTTATCTAGCGCTGGACAGGTCCGCCATGGAAGCCGATAGACCAAGGATTGACGATAACGCTCAGACAATGTAATGTCCAGCCGGCCCAGGCACAATCCCACTCGCAAAGGCTCCCGCAGCAGACATCGTTCCGATCGTGGAGGATTATTCGGACCTTGCTTCGGAGGAGGACAATATCATCTTGCAGGAAAAGGTTGCAGATTTCAAGGTTGCTCGAACCCCTTTCTGGCCCACCGTCAGTATGACAATATCCCGACTTGTAGATGAAGAATTCCGTACGCCGTGGTTTGTTCCATCCAGATGACATCAAAACTCTCGGGTCGCACCTAGTTCCCCCTGCCCAATGTCAGGACCACTTCCTGGCCTTTCACCCAAGCCTTCTCGTCCCTCACTGAGCCCGTCCGCGAGCTTGAATGGTCCACCACCCGGCTCAATTCGTCGTTCTTCGTATTTCGTCGGTTCTGGTTCGAGCAATTTTGGATCCTTTGGACGTTCGGAAGCAAGGCGAGTTGCGAGCGCACGTGAGTTTGACAAGTATGCAGAAGGGGGCAACGAGGATTATGACGATGTGTTCGGGCAAAGTCAACGGCACCAGTAAGCTTCTTTTCCTGCAACGACGACCGCTTGGGCCGACGGTCAACCTAGCCCTTGAACAGCCTATGCAGATTCTCCAGCTCAATACTCGACACTCCAATAAGTCCTGGGTGCGTTCAGCGCATGACCCCTTACCTAAGGTTATCTTTACTGACCATGGATTAGCTAGGGGATGACGACGGCGACGACGATCCTTTTGCCGAGGTATGGTCTGTTCGTGTCGTGGTCTCATGCGGGTCGCTCACGCAGGCATTCGATGGTGCCTCCTAAGGCTGTTTGAACAACCCCAGTACGGCGGCTTCGGGGATTATGCCCGATGGCTGGTTCAAGACCGACGACTTGTGCTCAGCAACGCTGAAAGGTTCATCACCATCATCGACGGATGCAAAGAACTCGTCAAGTACAAGGTGGGGCATATTGCTTCCATCGCATCCGGTTGAATAGCGTGCTTAAGTATGCTTATCGTGTAGGGCTGCCAAGGTAAGTTGGTTCACTCGATGCGTTGTTTCTTTTTCTCTCATGCCGTTTGCTGTTTGGCGACGGGTCGTGCGACGCGCCCGGTGCAACCACTTGCCCACACCAGGCCACGACGCCACTTATCCTTCGCCACGCAATGCGCATGACTCCAACCACGGCTCCAACTCATGATGATGTGTACCTCGTGCGCCATACCGCCAGTCCCTTCGCAACGGGGATGGGGGAGGACTTGACGACGACCGTGGCCCCTCCCGCTGACTTTTGCGACATCCCCAGTCCCTCCTCGCCCTCAAGCACACCACTAGCCTTATCGTATATTCCATCGTCCAGGCCGAGATTAAGCAAGGATCACCATGGACTCGCAGGAGCGTTGATGGGGTATGGGCGTGGGTCCACCTCTAGACCACGAAAGTACCTCAACTTCGTGTATCGGACTTCGCGATAGGTCATCTAGGATGCATATGAGGTAGTTTAGAAGTCAAGGTATGTCTGCCTTACACAAGTAATATGCTCGCCGTGTCCCTGAGTACTCAGTCGCATCCTCTAGCTTATCTTGTATTGGCTGATCATGTGCGTCGCCCGTCGCTCTTCATTCTACCCTCCCCCACTCATTTTTAACCGTTTATGATATCACTGCATCATATTTTAGATCAGTCTCTTACTGTGTGCGTTCGTTTTGTCACTCCCGTTTGCATTCTGATGTGTTTCTTTATTCGCCGCCATGTTTCTAGGTCCCCCAAAGTCCCCGTCGGATACCGCCAATACATCTGTTTCACCAATGACATGTGCTAAGTATTTCTAGTATGTGATTAGTTTGCGCAGTTGGTCGCTGCACTCGTTCATTCCATTTCAGTGGCCCTTGAGTGTATGGAGGATGGTCGGGGCCTACACCAAGGTATGTTATCATTGACCTGCCACGTTCACTGACAGTGTTCTTCGCTTATCAACCAATGGCTATACGGCGGCCACATCTGAGTACCCGACGGCAATAGGGTCTACAGCAATTTCTACCCTAGCATCTCCCCCATCGTTCAAGTTAGCCCCATCCCCACGTTTTTGCCTCGCCAACGCGCCATTGACGCTACCTCGACAGAATGTTGTTGATTCCAGCGAATGCGCAGATTTTGAAGTACAGGACAGCCGGCCATCGAGCTAAGAGGACACCACAGTTAAATGCGATGGAATGGGTACGACAGACCGGCCCTTCCTCGCCACCGCTAGTAAGTATATTTCGTCGATATCTATCCACGAATCCCGGAAACAATTCGACTTGCATATATTATAGTCAGGTGCTACTGTGGGACCTTGCAGGTTACACGCAAGTCGCCAACTTCGCGTCAGATGACAAGTTCAAGGTCAAACTCCATGGATGCGGAGAGGGCCAGCCCAATCTTGGTTTTGGGCCGACGAGCTTAATCGTTGCAGAGGGAACAAGCGAGTACACGACCTGTAATGCCCCCCTCACGGAGTTGTCGCAGTCCTCCCACCAGTCATCACACCAAGTCTAGGCAGCAAGTGCACTGTCCTCACGAACCGTTCCCGGCAGCAGTGCACCTCCATCGGCATCGTCGATCACGTTGCACGCTGACCGCTTCTTGCTGCTAGCGGTGGAGAAGCGGACGGAGAAGGGTATGCTCGTACCCTGGATACTCAGGGCGAGGTCGTCGCCAGGCCTATGCTGCGCTACTCGCTGACCACCGTGAAGCAATCACTGCGGAGCGAATGCTTCTCGCAGGACACTGGGGGAGGGAGACAAAACTGCGGAAGACTAAAGCTGCCGCTCAAGCAACGTTGATGCAGGAGAACTCGGAGCTTCCAAAGGACGTTGAAGTCCAGCCTCAACATGAAGTGCTGTACCAGGAGTCGTTGGAGCAGCGAAAGGATGTGCAGTCACTGGACGGAGGTGCGCTCAATCAGTCATGGTGGACCTTGCCTCTCGCTGCCGTTATTGCGAAGGAGAACGACCCAGAGAAGATTATAGCCAGAGAGGCGGCATCGTGTTTGCAGGGGGTCAGCCCATCTTTCAGCTTGCGATTATGCACGTTGGGTAAACCGACAACAGAGGAACTCACGGAGAAACTCGACGCTGACTTTGCCATACTACGAAAGGTTTTCAACGATCATATTGTGTCTGTATTCGCACATTTTCCTTATGCGTTTCGTTCACTCACCACCCACCAGTTATTTCCGGCAACTCCAGGAGATCTCTGATGTCTTGTTCGGTGTCGACCATAAGATGTGGTTGAGCGTTTGTTTAGCAAGAGCTTTAGAAACAAACAACGCCACGTGGCTTGATCCGATAGCTGACCCCCACCTCTTCACTAACAATGTCGCTTCAATTCTCAGACGAAGACGTTGCCGAAGAGCAGGTTCGTTTAATGTCGTCGTCGTCACTGTGCACTGACCGTCGCCATCGCGCGCAGCTCAACACCAACAATCGACGTCGAAAGGAGTTTTGTATGCTGCCCTACCCAGATAAGGTGCTCCTCGATGCCATTGGGCACCGGCGAAAACTTCAAGAGATCGACACCGCCATCCTGGCCAACGCCGACTTTTTGCATAAAACCGTCGCGCATCCAGAGATATTCGGACATGAGGTCGATTTGGTGGCGCAAGAGAACGGAGGTGCATGAGGACGAGACGCAGAAGGCAATACAACGGCCATCAGGAGGTAAGATTGAATCAGCGTGTGCATTGTGTCATCATCTTGCAGGCGCGCCCATACCAAGCATTTTTAGGAGATGATGAATCGCCTGTGCACGTCCACTTGCATGATCACCCCAACGATTCGAAGATCGCGGATCCCCGCAGACAGCATAAACATAGACAGAAATACAAAGCGACGGACTTCGACATGGACAAGTTAAGGCGCACGCTCAAACAACTTGTTCGCGATTGGAGTGAAGACGTGCGTACTTTCGTGATTCGACCTTTGCGTTAGTCATGGATTCGTGAATCGTGATCAGGGAAAGGCCGAGCGCGGTCTGTGCTGCGAGCCGATGAAATAAGCGCTAGAGGAACATTTCCAGGGCCAAGACATTGGTGATATTCAATTTTATGTGCGAACCACAGCGGACGTTGACGTGAACATACCAGGCGAACGATCCGGGTCCTCGTTCCCGGTGCAGGGCTGGGGAGATTGGTATACGACGTAGCGAAACTGGGTTGATCGCATTCCTTGATTCACAGTGGTGATGCAGGGTTGAGCCTAATACCAGGTTTTGCTTGCCAGGGAAACGAATTCTCGCATTACATGCTCCTATCCTCGTATCTCATCCTGAACAGGTACGTTTCCGACCCTCGTCCGGCAGACTCCATGTAACAGATTACCAAGAACTGAGTCGATCGGGGAATACACCACTGGCATATACCCGTACGACCACCCGCTTTCGAGTGTTCCTCGTAAAGACGCGCCGCCTCGACCTGTCAAAATTCCCGACGTCCTCCCATCAGATTTACCGCCCGGATCCGACTTTTCCTTGGAAGCCGGTATACCTCACATCTTTTCCTATCCGCGACCTTCCTTACTGTAGCTCCGGGTCCACACCGGGCGATTTTGAGGGGATCTATGGCGCCGAATACACCGATGCGAGCGAACCACACGCCGGCCAATGGGACGCGGTGCTCACCTGTTTCTTCATGACATCGTAAGACCTACCTTCCCCAAATTATTCGGACTGCTAAGCCTTGATCCAGGCCAAGAACATCGGCCACTATCTTCGAGTCATTCTTGCACTTGGTGGTGCACTCATTAAGCTCGGTATGCCGCTCACCTCTTCAACCGACGGATATGGTTGACTTGGCTCGCAGGCCCGTTGCTGTGAAAACAACAATATCAACGGCCCATCGGTAGAGTTGGATCTAGAAGAGGTGAAGGCGTTGGTACAACAAGTGGGCTTTCGCCTAAGCGTGCGTCTCCTCCCTAATCGTGCCTGGCCCTGAGGCCCCATTGGCTGGCGTGGGGTACTGTGGCCGAATCGGGTGGGAGGGCTTCTGTCGTCAATGCTGTGGAATCAAACAAAGCTCGACCGCGTCGATCTCGGCGCCAGGATCAACACCCGGTGTGCACGACAGCGATATCTGGAGCATCTTCCGATGGATGGATCAAACGCGGGCGATGATGGCACCGTTTGTATTTTATGTCGAAGCGAGTTTTTGTGAGGGTTCCTGACGCAGTGGTGCGGGGTTTCTTTCCCGAGAGGAACGCGCGCTGATATCTCCCATATCTTTGCGAGGTATGTTGTACTTCTCTTGATGGCGATCGGTTGGACTACCGATTGCTCGTGGTCAAGGAAGGGTTTGTCCCGTTTGCCATCTAACCATCTCCGGTTGCCGACTGAAAGTCTCTTGCAGCGCTCCTATCGGTCCCAGTCAATTACAACGCTTCACGCTACAAGAGATCACCCGCCTCCCGCAAAGCCTCTGTTGAAGAACAGAGAGGTCAATTCGTCGCAACCTCCCCCGAGTACCTGTCTTTCGGACAGGGTCGGCATGCATTGTATGATCCCCGTCTCTTTTCGATTTATCTTCATCTTCATACTAGTTTCATTGTTAGTCCCGGGTGCAGCAGAGCCCAAGACGATGCTGGTCCATGTCATTACGACATATGATATCAAACTGGAGGGGCACTCGACACGTCCGCGGAGCACGCAGTTGTTAACCCAACGGTTAGAGTGTATAGAAAGCAGGCCCGGTGAGCGGTCATACAAACGTGATAGGTCTGGCTGGCGTTTACTCCGAGAAGACAGTTTCCCTTTTTTCCGTCAACCACGCTGTCAATTGTCTATGCCTCATTCCTCCTCGCAGGTCCAGGATGCTCGGAGGGCGGGGCGTACTATTCAAATGAGGCACCCCCAGCGATCTGAAGCACTTCAGCTCCGAATGGAAATTTCCATTCACGCACACCATCGTTTATCACTAGCCCAGTATGCAAGTGGGCTTCATGGACTCCCGGGCCGATAATCAAGTGAAGTGAAAGTGTCGCTCCGTGATATCTGCCCCGATGCTCCCAGCCGCTGGATTGTGGTGCATATGGTCTCTCTACTCGTCTTCAGCACCGGGACCATGTCTTGCATCCCCCTCATATCATCAAACTCAAGCTGATGTCCTTCGCACCCTTCGGTTCCTTGCCGTCTATTTCCGCTCCCCTCCGTAACCGCTGGTACGGTTTCATGACAGTTCGCTTGCCTTTTTCTTTCCCTCAGGCCTGATATGTAGAGTTCGCTTAGTCAGTGCGCTGGCTTGTCGCGAGCGCGGGTGATGCTGGTGAGTCACTTGTCACATTTTCAGGTCATTCTTGGTGTTAAGAGACTTTTTCCTAGTGCTGTCATTCGTTGCGCCATCATTAGTATCCTGTCTGCTGCTCTCTGCAGCACTTGGCATCTCTCATGTCACACGGTAGTGCGTTCGCTGCCCGTGCATTTGTATGCCTTTGTTCACTTCTTGTATTCCACGGAGAACGCGGCTAGTTCGGCTACATTGGCTGACGGCAATGGCGACGGCAATGGCAGACACATCAAAGCAGCTCCCCAATGAACCACCCATCCTAGTCCCCGAAGGTTTCTCCTTGCCAGTGTGCACCGACATCGCCCACATCCTTGTCGCTTACAACTAGAGGCCTTTTTGAATCCCATACAAGAGTTCCACCGCGACATGAGTGTTGCATGCGTTCGTGCGTGGAGCGAGGACAGAGAGGAGCACGACTAGTTCAAAACAGCGGAGGAGAGACACGCAAGGGGGCTCGACAGGCTACTTGGAAAGGTGGGACATGCTTTCGTGGGTGGACAGGTGGTATCAGAAGCTGCTCACACCAGGCACGGATCCCGTCGAAAATGCTCCTAAATCGCACGCGGTATGTGGGTGATATTGGTGTGATGCAGCTCATGCGAATGTTTTCCCAGGTATCACCCGCACAGGTTCGGGCGCTCTCGGCCACCGGACGACGGGCTATCTGCTATGCAAAGGAAATTCCTCTTGTAAAGTTTGTCGTGCGGGCCGATCTGCAACCTGTTCTCTGACCATCTCTAGGTTCGTTATCGCCAATGACTTGTCATCGTTCGCAACTGCGATGATGAAGAGGAACATGGAGATCAACACTCGGTTCAACAGAGGAAGAGATCATATGGTCAATGGACAGTTCAGTCGAATGAGGGATAGTGTGTTCAACTTCTCGATGGCTAGTTGTTGGGTCGTTTCACGAGATGTAGTACTCCGAGTCTGATGTATAATCACTGCACAGAGAGACTCGTGTCAATGATATTCGGCCGGGCCACTACCAGCTAACATTGGGCGTGCCTGCGTATCTAATGTAGCTACTAGTATGTGAACACGAATATTCAATACTTGCTCCGTTTCTGCACCATTTCTTGATAAAAATCCCGCCATGTCTTAGGCCACTGAGTTGCCATTCTGGTTGGTCCGCGAGAGGAGGCACAGCCACGTATCACGTGCCACCCACGTGGTACCGTGCCCGGGACTGTTTGTGGTGGGAACCCAGGGCATGACTAATCTCCCTGTTTGGTAACTTGAAGTCATGTGATGTCGTGGTACCACTGGGATGTTTGGGGGACTGGAACTTGTTTCCAAAATGTCTGGAATGTCTGGAACACTGGAATAATATGATTGAAACCTCTGGGATCACTGGAATTACTGGAAAACTGGAAGAGCAAAGGCTAGTTTGCAGATGAGTCACTGGACGGAGTGGTGCTCTATCGCCTTCACCCTCCGCTTCATTAACTGACCAGCATTTCGCCGATGCTCTCGCCAACTCCTCAGACAATGGTGCAACCTTGGACTTCACTCACAAGAGCCTCACCGATGTCGGGGAGGACGGCGCTGAGCGTCTGGCTACTGCCAGCAGGAACGAACTCTCCACAGAGGCAATTGCAATCACAAGGTCTGCTCCTTTCCGACCACACACTCATCCTGCTAACTGAGCCACCACCTTTCCTCAGAATTGCTCTCAGTTACAACCGTCTCGCGACCCTTCCAACGGCGTTTGCATTCCTGTCACGTCTACGTTATCTGAACCTCAAGAACAATAGCTTTTCTGTCTTCCCAGATGTCGCATGTTTCGCAGCATTTCGGCTTGGTCCCTTCGGCTCAAACACGTCTCCAGTTGACCGTCATTCCCTCCCTAGAAATCTTGGGCATGAGTCGCAACAAAATCAAACGACTACCGACACAGCCAGGCTCGCTCGCAAAGCTTCACGTGCGTTGCTAGGGGTTATTTCCCTGAAGCTATTGTTCCTGTGCGGCTCAACGACTTGTTCCTATTTCCAGTACGCTCTTAACGGGTGCTATGCGAGACCCCCAGGTACGCTATCAATGTGTTCGCGAGCAGACTTTGACTCTCTACTCAGCTGTCTTGGGACGCCGTGCTTCCGCAATTAGCAACGGATCCTCAATTTACGATATCGCCCCTACCTACCTAGGGATCAGCAATTACACTTGTTCCATTCATATATGCACCAGCTTCGGTCAAAGCATCTGAGTGGTCTGCATACATTGTTCGATGTGCACGCAGCCTCCTTTTCACAGCTTCCTCTAGAGGCAGGCAACGTGCAGTATCTTGTCCCGTATCCTCAGGTGAGCATCCCAGTGACTTGTGTTCGAACGACTTCTCAAGTTGGTTCTCAGGCACATATCGACCAAGTCCCCCTCGACACAGCCCACGAGTAGCAACCAAGATCCCTTTACGGACATATTCGTCACTCACCTCTTCGCTTGTCCCCCACATCGTCCGCGCTCTTGCCATCGACTCTGTCGTCCTCCCTCCCCTCTCTCAGGCGGACAGAGCAACGCCCAAAGATGTGATACTCTGCGATGGTGGGGCTCGAGCAGCCACAAAATGATGTCTTTGACATGCACCTCGCTCGTCCAGTTCTGCTGGGCTCGGTCCGCTCGCGCGCTCGCTCGCCCTCCCTTTCGCCACACTCCCACCGGGTAGTCCCGCCATACTCCCATACCAGTGGTCGCCGCGCTGGTGCCCCGCCAACGAACTCCCGTCGGGCCATTCTGCCCTGCTTCCTTCACCAATGGCCGACGAACTCCCACCGGACCCTATACCAGTGGTCATAGCGTCGCCCCACTGACGGGCTACCACCTGTCCCCTACATCCTCCCCCCTTGCGTCCTCCTCCCAGTCTCTGGGTACAGCGTTCGCTGCATGCGTTGTCTAACCTCGGACCACTTCTACCGTCTGGGGACGCAGCTCACGCCTCTGGACGGGCTTGCGCAGTCGTTTGGGGCCGGGAAAGCGCTTCGCTTCGCGCTTTCGCTCGTACCCCACACTGGCGCCATCCTCTCTCAACGGTACCCCAGCTTCCCTCGCTCTCGCTCTCCGTTCCTCAAGACCTCAAACCCGGACCCCGTACCCTGACGCGTGGTTGATCATCTTCGATCATCGCATCCGCTTGCTCGCATTGCTCAACTTACGTCGTGACGAATTCTTAGCAGTTTTGAGCCTTCTAGCTACCCTCTCGCGCAATCACAATGTCGCATTCAAGTTCGTGGAAAAGGATGGAATCACCCTTGCCTTTAAACATCCGAAGGTCCACGATGAAGCTGGGGCCTGACCTGGACAAGGGGGTGCAGAGCACGGAAGTGAGGACGAAGGCGACGAAGACGAAGGAGTTCGGTCCGCTTTCCATTTCTTGTCCCAGAACACGTCAATGTGATCCACGCTGAGCAAGATGAAAAGCCAGACATGTCTGACCACGAAGAGTATGATTATTACTTGAGAATTGGATTCACCTGAACTGACGTTTGGATAGATTCCGAGGCGATGTAGGTGTCGTTGATGTTCGACGTGACCCCTATTGCCCACTATGTGGCCGAGAGAGACTGCATGAACGAATATGAGACTACTGCTTGACCCTGAAAAGGATATGAATGATCGTCGAACGTTTGATGCTATGGCTTTCAAGTTGACGTAGCATCGCCAGGGTCAGACCCAAAAAGCTTGTATGTTCTGTTTCGAGCGCTTGACCAGCAATTCTGAAGCTCCTCACCACAGCATGCTAGGATTGACCACCGCGACCTATGCACGATTTGGTTGCTATCCAACCGAAATGAGTTGGATGGCACGCTCTGATAAGTAGCTTACCTACCTGCAGCTGTTAGACTGACACAACACTCTGCCCGGGAGCGACGAGGAATATATAGTTGACAGCATCTCCTGTGATACGCCACACGAGGAACTTGACCGTCGTGACACTGGAGGATATGTTAATGCTCTGCGGAAATCTCGTCAAGACTGATGACCGCACCGCAAGGCTTTGGCCTTGG
>JBBPOC010000959.1:0-12418 GCA_038091235.1 Tylopilus rubrobrunneus | reverse complement strand
GATGCCTGGCTGATGATGATTTGTCCGAGACAACCGCCAAGTTGTCATTCGGTCTCTTGGGTGACCTCGCAGACTGCTTCCCTAACGGTCAGCTCAAGCAACTCTTGCTCGCCGAATGGATAGCATCAGACCTACGAAACAAGCGCGGTACTATGTCCAAAGAAACGAAAAAGACTATGCGTTGGGCCCGTGAGGTACGCGCGTTTTGTATTCATGTAAAATCCAGCACCTAACACGCATTCCGTCTCCTAGATGATCAAACGCGCGACCACATAGTCATGATGTCACGTCCTTGGACTCGTTGGATGCTTTCATATCCTTTCCCTCATTTCATTAGCGCAGGCCAATAATAGCATTGGCACATCCCTTTTTTCTCCCGCATACTGAATCCGAATTAGGAGTGTAGTGATCCGTCAATTGCCATCTGAAGGAGGCACAGCACATCATTCCCATTTTGCATTTGCATGTATAGAAGACGGTAGCTCGCGGTTTTGGTAATTGCAACCTGTGTAGTGTTGTCATGTCCTTGTCCCTGTCCCTCGCCTACCTCGCGACGCAGGGACAACGACATCCCACCCAACGATGATGGCGCGCCCTCCCGCCCCTCCCTCATCTTCACGCACCTCGCAACGCAATGACGACAACGACGCACCGTGACCCTCGCCCTGTCCTGTCCCTCACCCACCTCACGACGCACCAAGGATGACACGCCATCACCCTCGCCCTTACCCTTGCCCCCTCATCCCCAAGGGCCTCTCCCGCTGCTTTGTCCTCGCCCACTGGCGCCTTGGGACAACAATGCAAGCACTGGTCACAGTCGCACGACGACGACGCCAGGTGAGCCCGCAGGATTGCCTGCTTGCACTCACGTGTCTCTTAATTATTGAATCGTGATCAACTCGCACAGACCACTGACAGCAACTGGTCGTCTTGCAAGCTCAAGCAAGGATGACTTTCTGTCGCTCAGACCAAGCGCACTCGTCAGATCTTTCAATGTGATTTCGCTACAGGTACTAGCATTGAACTCCCCCACTCCTCCTCGAAGTTTTTACCGTCCTCTGCATCAAACGCATCCTCTTGTAGGTCATCATCGTTCTGCTCCTCCCCGTTGTCCTCGACCTGATCTAATCCAATGTAGTCAAATTCGTTCATCTCGTCCAGTAGCTCCCCACCTTCGACGTACTCGATACTGGGGTGCATGTGTTCGGGGGTGTCGGCGGGGCGTGCGATGGCGGTGGTGTTTAGAGATGATCTCGATGGCGACGTATTGGCCCGTCTGGTGATGCGGACGCGGCCCGGGGACGGGGCGCGGGAGATGGGCGCAGTGAGGTACCTAAAGTGAGCACGAACATCCACCCTTCCATACGGAGCAGTCCAAAGCTTACATGCATCATCAAGCTGGGCTTGGCCAGCACCCGACATGTCCAGTTACCAACTCCAGTACACCATTGAAGACTTTTCTGGCCTGCACATCATGTTCTATGCCAAGGAATTGCGCCCTTTCGTGATCGAATTTTGGGAATGTACTGGTCCCGACATCTCTTCTCGGTTGCCGAATGCGTACTACCTTCATCTTTTGTCCTATGAAGTCATGGAATGGCGAAGAGACAACCAGCAGCCCGATCCCGTTGCGTCTTAGGACGCGTTGAAGAAGGAACGATAAACATTAGGAAGCTCCGGAGGGCTCAGCTGGTCGTCCGGTGCTGTTGTACTGCCAACCACGACCGGCATCGCATCATTGCTTTACGTTCTCCACCCACCATGAATTCCGACACGATCGTCGTTCGAGTTCACCGTGATGCACCCTCCGCCGCAGTCAAGTTTCTATCCCATTAACATCACACGCTTCGAACCACAGGCCCAGGAGTCTGTTTACTTCGTTCAATCAGAACTGCCTTGAGGGGCTCAACATCTGACTCGATTAACACTGTCTATGCGCCACTGTACGTCGACGGATGCGACTCGTGGGCAGAGCAGGAACTGGCATGGGACGATCGCTGCGTGGTTCTCAGTCATGGGGGCGTAACCCAAAGAAAATGGGATGAAGATCAGAACATACAGTGCGCGTGCGTCGGGAGGTTCGCCTGCAGCACGAACACCACGGGTCCCTTGCACGGCAGTGCACATTACACGTCTAAACGCAGCGAGCAGCAGACAAATATCTGTCTTTGGACCCTTCAAGACCATCCAGGAAGAACGGCAAAAGAGCAAATACGTTCAAGAGGAAGTCACCGCAGTGTTCGTATTCCTACGCAGCATAGGTAAGGTCTACTTGATCAATGGAACCGACTACACATTTTCTTTTCCTTTTCTCGTTCGCAAAGCTTGGCCTCATGGCGTCATGATACAACGTTTCCTCGATCCACTGGAGATCAACGATTCTCGCACCACTGGCGACGCGCCTCTTCCGACTACGTTCACCATCACAATCCCTTTTCAAAGCCTGTTGCTGTCGGTATAACTGCCGGTATAGTGGGTGGGTTTCCAGGTCGTCTCGCTTGCCTTTCCAACGAAGAAAATACCACTCGGCCGTTGGTTGTTATCCCCGCCGTTGAAGAAGTCGTCTGGGTGTCTCGGAAACCATTCGTCATCGATGACATTCTGATAACGCTCAATCCTGAACGACACGAGTTGTCCATTTGGCGCTACGTTTATCAACCTTGCCGTTGTAGCTCTTCATCTCGCTTTGACCTCAGTTTCCATCTGGACCGAATGGCTCTCGGGAGTGACGGAGACGCGGAAGCAGTCGCAGCTGCCTCGGAGCACGGCAGGGCGAACGCTTCGTTTTGGGCGCAGAAATTGATCACCCATCCGTATCCAGGTGTATTGTAAGTCTCATGCACACTTTGCTCACCTGCTCAGAATATCACGTCGTGTGTCAGGCAGGGATCGTCGTCTCAGGTTTTGGCGGCTCTTTTCGACCAGCGTTTTGATGGCGGTCTGTATGACTGGTGTCCCAACGGCAGTTTTCAAGAGGCAAACAAGATGGTGGTCTGCGAGTACTTGACAACCATCGACGCTGTATCCGTGGCCCCTGTTGGTGCTACCCACAAGGAGATATGAGATCTGTTATACGCATTGCACATGCTCGCCGAGGATCTTCGACTTGTGGTTCACCGACATGACTCCCTCGCGTTGCTTGTGCCCTTCGCTTGCCATATCGCACACATAATACGGCCGGAGTGGGCAGACTATTGGATACGCCTATGTCCCAACATGATGCTTGCTTGGCCTTCACCTTCTACCACGCGTACGTAGTGAGTTTCACCGTTCTCAGGCTAAGTTGACCTCGCCTCTAGGGATTGAGATGCTTGACGATCGGATACCAGTTTGGCCTCCGGACACGGCCGCAATACTGTATGGCAGAATTAGCAACCCTGACTGGAGATTTCCGGTATACGAGACCCCACGTCTAGTTGCCATGTTCGACATCCAACCATCATATGCTTTTGGCAAGGTCGAACCATTGGGCTCCCTTCAACAGCTCACGACCACTTATACCTGTCTTTCTGAGGGTTCAGCCATGTCCGCGCAGAAACGCGCCGAGATAGCAGTCGAGACTCGTGTGCATGTGGGGTACAGCGAAGAAGGGGCATCTGTTCTTGGACAGCCTGCCTTTGGGCATTGCCGCCCCTCTCCGGGAAGCCATCCGAACTTGTCAACTCAGCCCTCCCTCTCATTGGCAGCCGGAGCATTATGAATTGATTGGTCGACGCGACCTGGCCTTTAGTGTCGCAATGGTTCAACCGGTGATCTCGCAACAGGGAATTTATCAGTTTATAGAAACGTATATGGTATGCTTTCAATGCGTGGTCGTCGCCGTGGACTGATTCCCCACTCGCTACAGAACTGCCATCGT
The DNA here is from genome assembly GCA_038091235.1 of Tylopilus rubrobrunneus. Classification (NCBI taxonomy): domain Eukaryota; kingdom Fungi; phylum Basidiomycota; class Agaricomycetes; order Boletales; family Boletaceae; genus Tylopilus; species Tylopilus rubrobrunneus. The sequence goes on along the minus strand of JBBPOC010000959.1, from coordinate 8,559 downwards.
CGGACCACCATAAGTCATTTGGTAGAACAGGCGAAAGTCGCAAGCGCAGGCGAAGTCGATACGCTATCTGGTGTGGAACTGGGTCCGAAATTTTTCGCAAGCATACGGTTTGGCCAGGGTCAGCGATTAGAAGAAGTTGCACGCATGCTGTGCTCGTCGACGATTCCATCCATCCGACTCGTCGAGCGACCAGACTTGAAGTGAGTCACAGCAACTTTCTTTCGATCGGGATTGACCGATCATCCTCAGTGAACACGACCAAGCGAAAGAGCAGCAGCACCAGGTTGTGCGAATCGCAGAGAGGACGTTGGCCCCACCCTATGGCAGAGTGATGTTCACGTTTGGCTCGGTGCTCACGGTCATTCGTGAAACATATGTCATTCCCAAACTGGAATACCAGATCAGGATCCAGCCTTCCAACGTCACCACTCGACCTGAGCCTGGCAAGATACCTCTGGAATGCACAAACTGGGGCGAATTCCACAACGGAGTTGCCGCGGGCCTGCGCATAGCACCCTGGGCGCGAGGAGAGTTCCTGGATTGCGTTCAACAAACCATCGGAGTTGACCCCCGAGCACGCAGGGTTCTTGTATGGACTCGGGTTGACAGCATTGCTTCCGACGCCAACGGTGGACCTTAACCTTAACGTGTCTCTCATGACGCAAGCCGCTGGACTTGCGGGCGTCGGACTTCTTTACTTGGGCAGCCAGGACCGCCGCATGGCTGAAGTTTGTCTCAACCAAATCAGTCGCAAGGACCTTGTACAGCCTGATCTCAGCAACGAGCACAGAGAAGGTTATACCTATTCCGCTACTCTTGCCTTTGGCCCGGGGATGATCATGCTCGGAAAAGGGTTTCCTATTCCAGCCCATATCGCGTGTCTCCACCGACTGCGCGTACTGATTCACGGCGAAGCGAAGACCGTCGTCACAGCGCGAGGCCGTCCTCCGCTTGATGTCAACATCACATCACGCTGCGACCATTGCATTGGGCCTAATGTACTTGAAGACAGAGCAGAGGGATGTCACAGACATCTTGGAACTCCCCAGCACGGTCGTCGAGCTGAATCACATTCAACCGAGTTTCTTGGTCATACGTACGATTTCGAGGTCGCTCATCATGTGGAACACGATTGGATCCACTGCCGACTGGTTAATGTCCCAGATTCCCGAGCCCATCATGACGGCTATGCAGGACCACATCGCGAGCAAACAGAAAGAGGACGATGCTATGGAGTTGGCCTACTTCAACATCATCGCTGGCTACTGCTTCGTCGTTGGATTGAAATATGCTGGTACTGCCCGCCACGAGGCGTACGTCATGCTGTCGAACTATTTTGACACATTTAGTCGGTTTATTGCAACGAGGGGTAAGTCTCTTGATTCGACTCGCCACAACGATGTTTCATGTCTCTTTAGGTTCGGTATTTGACCATAAAATCAAGCGTTCGGCTTCGAAAGCACGAACTGAACGCATCGCAGGTAAGTACCCGCGCCCAAGGTCGATCTCCAGTAGTTCATATTACCTCACCACTACTCTCTTTCCTAGTCCCCCCGCCCACGCATATGACACTTGTCCTCTACATCCACATCGTCCCTCTGTAAGGCCGGCGAAAAATATCTCAGCCCCCAGTTTAAGAAAAAGCTGCGTGTCACAGAGGTGACATCTTTACTTTCTGCCCCACATACGATACTGTGGTACTGACTACCCTCTTTTGCCTCAAGCGTGCAAACATTCTTAAAGGTGCATTCAATCTGTCGAAGCGAAGCCGGTCATGAGTTCTCAATGATTCGCAGAGGTCCAAATAATGCGCGGTATGAACCATCAATCAATAGTTAAGTTGATCTCGTTTTCCGAATCGCCGGATTATTATTTCCTCGTGCTCGAACGTAAGGAGTTGTGCTTGTCTCATCTGGGTAGTCTCGGTTGACGCATGCTACCAGTCATAGAGAGAGGGGAATTGTTCCACCAAATCGTCAAACTCACCTACTTTGGTGAAAACCTTGCTCGGCACGTCATTCTTCAAGTTGCTCAGGGCATCAGATGTTTGCATGAAGTGCGCGGTGTAGTTCATCGGTGAGCATCTCCAGAAAAGTGTGTCCTCGCCATCGTCAACCTTTGTTATTTTACAGCGATATCAAGCCGGAGAATCTGCTCTTTGAGAGGATACCCATAATTCCCTCCAAAGTCTTTTTACGACGTCCGTATGATGAAGACAAGGAAGACGAGGGTGAATTTACACCAGGCGTTGGCGGTGGTGACATTGGACGAGTCAAGATCGCTGACTTTGGCTTATCGAAAGTAGTCTGGAACGAAGAAACTATGACACCGTGTGGGATGGTTGGCTACACTGCACCTGAAATTGTCAAGGATGAACGTTACTCGAAAAGTGTCGACATGTGGGCACTCGGTTGCGTTCTCTACACCCTCCTTTGCGGATTCCCTCCTTTCTACGACGAGAGTACCAACGTGCTGACCGAGAAAGTTGCCCGAGGATATTATATGTTCCTAAGCCCATTCTGGGATCACATCAGTACTCCAGGTATGCTCAGTGTTTCTAGTTATGCGATCGACGATCTCATAGGACACTTGCTGTTTGACCCGGCCCAACGATATACCATAGACGAATTTCTGGCGCATCCCTGGTGCAACACATCACCGGCTTCCCTATCTCCGCCAACACCCAACACTTATCATCATACCCCACCTCTTGACTCGCCTCTCTTGACCGCCGCACATGGTGGGAATCGAATCAGCACGCTCTCCTGGGCTGGCCACCCTAGGGGAAGCTTTCGACATCACGTATGCTGTCCACAGAATGGAAGAAGAGGGTGCGCGCCGTCGCGCGTACAACGGACGCGGTGGAGCGGGAGCTAGAGGCTTTTTGCATGGGCTCAACGGGGACGATGAAAACGACGACGCGAATGATGAAAGCCTCGTCAATGAAGCTCGCCACAGACGTGGTCAAGCTGATGGCAGGGCTCAGGCAGGCACGAAGGCGGCTGCAGCACGCAAGCTGGACGCCCCCGCAATTGTGAATATGATCCCAGAGAGGGGTCTGTGGAATGGGCAGGCAGGTACCCGCGCTCGTGGTCGCCGCGCGGGAGGTCAGAAGGGATTCGAGTTGGACATCGACAATGCAACACTACTTGGCCGTCGTAACAAGAGGAAAGACGTCGCGAATCCTATAGTGCAGAAGATATTACCTCCAGGAAGCCCAATGCGTGTCGAGTAATGCGCTGCCACCCTCACCTCCCTCCCTTCATCCAACCCCTCCATTGTGCACCATATCCGGCTTGTCACTTACCACCCGACGCAAACCTGCCAACTTCCCTGTGCTGTCGAAAACAACTCCATACCGGGCCATCCGCTGTGGTGAATTTGCCATCAGTCCGTCCATACTCCTCCCATCTTCCATCTGACCTCTTTTTGCGACAACAAAACCGAAGGCGACCGCAACAATCTGTAATCAACGCCGAAATATGTCTCTGGATGCAGACATATGGACCTTTCCCAGTGAAGGCACGACGAATGCACCGAAAACCCGGTGAACGACCATCTCCCCCGTCCCCATTCAATTCGCATTCAACTAGTATACCTCTTTTTCTTCGGATGAGACTGGTCGTGCCGATGTCCGTGCAAGTATCCCACTCACAGGTTTCGCTAATACGGCCTAGTCTGACCGGTGCTTGCACGTTCTTTCCACAACTTCCCCATCCATCTGTATGCGACACATCTCAGCTGACTCGGGAATGCAAGACAATACTTTATCGGCGATTTTCAGGAGTTGGAGGGCGACCGAGGTACCGTACGTGACACTCAGGCCTAGTAGTTACTGCCCGTACTAAATGTCTCTTAGCAAGGTGATGAACTTCGTTAAGTAGTTTGCTGCGGTGCTATGATGGGAAATGGGCGTGGACTTACGTAAAAGACACCCAGGTCACGGTTTGAAGCCTTCAAGCTGTCAACTTGCTCGCTGACCTGTCCTGCAGGATGTCGCGTACGCACCGGTTGCTTGCGACACAAACCACAAGCAGGACTCGGAGAAACGAGATATAGAATCCTCCGGCCTGACGAACCAAATACGTCAAATTCCCTCTTACTCAGGCTTCTGCCCTGCGAACCAGAACCGGGCCTTCGTGCTGGTTGCCCCAAGCCCCGCCGACCACATCCACGCTGATCCTTCCAAGTCGGCGCTTCTTCCATAGCTCTTTCGTCTCTTCTCGAGTCATCATATAAAGAAGTGACGCGCACCGCTAGTGCTGCCCTCCTCGTCTCCTTTCCCCGTTTATTTTGCCATCGCTTGCTTCACCTTTTCGCGCCCACCCACCTCCCAATCGTCAACATGATTCTAGCGTGGTGAGGTCCTATCGTGCCCCTTCGATTTCGCAGTTTCAATTCATCGGTCCAAGGCTTTCTCTTGCATGATCCGGACCCATTCGCGCTTCGAATGTTCGGTCTGATCTTCCTCAGAGAACCCTGTCGGATTCTGCTCATTTATCACACTCGCCGGCCCCTCGCGCCTGCCTCCTCTCGCGCGGTCAGCTTCAGACCAGCCTTCCCACACCAATGAATCCGCGCTTTCGGAGACAACTCGGATGCCTTGGAACGCCTCTCAACGGAGGCATCCAGCGATGATCCAACGAGCCCCCCTATTCTCGCTCTTCACCGAATTGCCGTCAAATCCACTTCTGCGCTCACCGGATATCCCACACTTGCAGATGCGTACAACCTTTTGCTCGTTATCGACGAAACCTTCAGCAACTTTGTCAACGTAAAGGCCCTGCTTTATGCAGAAGCAACCTGGCGAAGATCTTTAACTGTGTAGCGAACGTCATGGGTGGAAGGTGTGTTGCTGGATTTCGACTTTTAACTTATCTTGACACTCAGCCTTGTCTTGAATCCGAAAGGACACTACACGACGTTGGCCAGTGAGATGACCGACTACGAGGACATGTACTATGATGAAGATGCTGTGGTAATGGAATGCAGCTCGCGCGACATGGCCCAGAGCGTTTGCACCGTCGACGCCAACACGGAAGCAGGAGGCCTACCATCCAGCGTGATAAAAGAGGTATATTGCCCCAAATACATGGATACTAGCAACTACTTGCAATGCAAGCGCCCCGAGGGCGGTTTCGGTGGGTTGTTCTCGCTCGCATCCAAGACTTTGGCAGCGTTCAAAGCCTTCTTCGATACCCTTCCCTGCTACTAGTACAAGGGCCTGACCATCGGGACGAATTTTGCTCTAGCATTGCCTCGCATTCCCAAAGCAGATCGCATGGGCTGGGCAGCATGAGGTGCCAGAGGCACTTGTGCAAGACGCGTCCTCCCTCGCATCCACACCCGTACCACTCCCGATTACAAGAATAACGAAATTCTGGACAGTATCACGCAATGCGGTCTTGCCATGTTCATCAACACGGAAACTAAATAGTTCGACTTCAATGGCGTTTTCCTTCCGGTCAAGATCCATCCATGCACTTCGTCGCTGGGATTCCCATGACGTGCCGGACTTGGGCTCTGAGATCAAGAAGGGTATCTGGACGTACTTCACTGGGACCACCTGGGCACCCGGTGGACCCTTCAAGTCCAACTACATCATTGCCAACTCGGAGGGAAAGGTTATCTTCACGATCGAGGGCTTTGAGATCACCCTCGCCCCTGACGCCGAGCCCATCCCCATCGCGGACAACAGCGCGAAGAGCGACCACCATCCGGCGAGCCAAGGCATTCTCGACGCGTTGCCGTCCCTTTGTTCCGTTTTTGAATCGCTCGCACGCGATGCCACTGCTGTTGGTTGCAAGACAATTCATGTTGCCGATGTAGCGAAAACGTCGGAAATCCCCGCTGGTCTCGATGTAGCTCTCGAGGCTCTAGTCAGCGAATCTGGCGTCGTTGTCGACTACTTCAGCGTCTCTGGCAACTCATCAGGACGCAAAGGCCAGCGCCCCCCACGCTGGGTCGTTGGTACCCGAACACTCTACCTGCTAGGTGAGAAGATTCTATCCTTATCTGCTTTTGGTATTTATGGGTTCCCTCATTAGTTTCGACATGGCGGTACACCATGTTGACCTTGGTGCCGTGCAAGTTGACATATCTTCCGTCACGAATGTGGTCAGAATGAACGGTGTCATTGTTCTCTCTGTGACCGGTAAGCTCGCCTTGGACTTGCCTAGTCGACTGGCCCCTTATTGTGCTATTCAGATTTTGGTGTGAAAGTGAATGGAGGCGTTGGCTAGCCGGTTCTCTACCATTTCTGGTTCCGTCATCCAAGTCTCAGGTTTCGTTAGCGGCCAGGCTGTTCTATATGCCAAGATTGCACACACCCACTCTCTCCGTCTCCGCCGGACCATTCAAGACAGTCATTGTCCAGCCCTTCGAACACGGTAATGAAACAGATCTTATCGAAATTACCCAAAAACGTCTTCCGAAGCCGAACTGACCGGAAGTGACGACGTTGTTAGTATTGGGACTCTCGGTATCCCGTCCTGCATGATTGCAGAATCTCCCGAGTACCAAGCGTTCTCAGTCCTCCTCGAAGACCACACCCTGGATGGGACTGCACGCGAGAACATCGTGCACGATCTACGCAAGAATTCGCTCCTTCTAGAACCGCACATGAAGGGTCGGCAAGAACGACGTCTTCGTCCGCCGGCTAGTTCATGGTGCCCGGCTGCCTACTTCCCGCCTGCCCTTAACGCTTCCGATGTAGAGGTTGAGGTCACGGCACTGGGCATTGGGTCCGGAGCCTCTTCGAAGTCAGCCTTGACATTCGTTGGACTGGTCAAATCTCGCGGCGCTTCGGTTATTCACGTGGAGATTGGTGCCGAGGTATTTTTTTTCATCTGCGACGATGTGCACCCGTTCTAACTCTTGCATGCTTAGGTTATAAGAATCCCCTGTCAGACTCCTGCAGGTACAATTGTCGTCCCCGAGAACACGGTAGTCGTATTGCCACAAGGCGTCAGCGCGACAGATGTGGCGGCACTACTTGTCACGTTCCTTTCAGCATGGATTGGCCTCATGTCTCGTGCTCCCATCTCAGCCTCTTGTTTATGATGCCACCTCGGGTAGGGTACATCCATATTCGGTCTGGCCATCGCTTATCTATTGGGTTGTAGACGCTGGCTCAGCCGCAGTTCAGGTTGCCAAACGATTCTGCGTGAAGGTATTTTCAACTGTCGGGAGCGAGCAAGAGGCAGAGGAGCTTTCGAGTTGTTTCGGCATACAGAACTCCAATATCGTTCTCATCGACGACATCTACCATGCCACCACCACAGACTGGATTAGGTCCAGCTCAGTATCTCGGTTTGACGTCATATTCAATGGCGGCAGAAGGTGGGTGTATGCTCGTGGCTCAGAACATCTTTCGCCGTTCGGATCTTACGCCCACATCTAATCCGACGTACCGTCTGGTGTCACATATCCTGGATATCAACCGTTTCGCTGCTGCATCACCAGCGTTCCTCGCTCCCGCAGTCTTCGCTGTGCTCTCTAGTCATGCTTCGGAATCCTTCACCCTTCGCTCGCGAACTGTCGCAGTGTCTAAGTATGAGGGCTCTTTTTCCGATGATATCGATTCCCTTATTATTGTTCCGGAGCCCGCAGGACTGTCACGATTGACCCTGCAGGTCAACTCTTCGACCCTCGCAAATCTTACATTCTCGTTGGTGGCTGCAGCGAATTTGGTGTACGTATTACCGGGTGGGTGGTCCACTGCGGACCGACCGCTTGTGGCCACGAGTGTACACCGCTCGTTACCCACGATGGATGGTAGGCAAACCGCTCCTGTACATGTCCTCTGCGCTCGCGTCGCTGGGCGACGCCATGTTCGGCTATGGACAAGGCATCATCGCTGCGGTCCAGGTCCAACCGCCCTTTATCCACCGGATGCCCGGAAAAACGGTGACGATGGCCCAGATCCAGGCTAGCGACACGGGTGTCGATCCCTGGGTCCAAGGTGCGTGCTATCGTGTCGTGTCGTGTCGTTCCGTGATTGACAAATACTGTACCGTCCAGCCATCACTGTGTCCTGCCTCAACATCACCGCTTTCTTGCGTCCTTTTTGGCAGCTTACATCTGTGACATCATAGGCCGGCGCATGTCCGTCCGTCTTGGAGCCATCATGTACCTTAACGCCGCCTTCAACCAAATCCTTGCGCCCAACCTTGGCACTTTGATCGCGGGTCGATCCATCCGGGGCGTCGGCGTCGGCATCCTTTCTATGACCGCTGCCGCCACCGTCGACTATGAACGCAAGATGAGAGCGGCTACCTAGCGTCAAGTCTTTACTCAATACACCCGGCGCTCTATCGTGGGCATCACGTGTCAGATGTTTGCCCAGCTCAACGGCATCAACGCTATCCTGTATTCATCAGCAAACCAACCCTTGCCCTTAGTTGAGGCCACAGACTCTCCAGAGTGGCCTAGACCTGGACAAGGCTGGGGAGTGCTGGGGGAGTGCTGGGGAGTGGGAGGAGTGTTGGGGAGTGTTGGGGAGTGTTGGGGAGTGTTGGGGAACAGTGGGGGAGTGGGAGGGAGTGCTGGGGAGTGATG
>JBBPOC010000958.1:0-12420 GCA_038091235.1 Tylopilus rubrobrunneus | reverse complement strand
TCGACGCGGACCCGCATTTCTCTCGAGTCGTTCGTTATTTCCGTCCTTCTGACTATGCGACTTGGACTGCAGCATCAGCCGCGTTTCCCGCCGCCTTGTACTTGTGGAGTAGGTCGACGACGTTCTCCCCTTGCATCCCCTTGTAATAGAACAATGCCCTCGCAGACATGGCAGACCCGTTGCCACCCAACATCCGCATGCGTACAACCCTTCGCCTCGGCGGGCTCGTGGGTTTCATAGGCGGTTTCCTCTTTGCATACCAGAATTCGACCTGTAAGCCTCTTTCGGTACACACCGGCACCTCATCTCATCACATAACAAGTCCGTTTCTGGGGCTGGACAGAGAACAAACGCGAGGAGGACTTGGACTTGGCAGAGCTGAGGCAACGCGTCGCCGAGGGAAAGCCCTTGTATCCCCAGTCTACTCAGCCAGAGTGGATACAAGGCGTCGCCTACCGCAACTCCGTGTGGTCACAACTCAAATTCCGTGAGTGTCCACACCATCGTACATACCTCTTGTTGACTTGACACACTTTCAGAGGCGTTCCCGATGTGAGACATGCCATCCAACTTTGCTGGCTACGCGTTCTGACATGTTCACAGGTTCAACTTTGTCAACCACCAACATCATGGTACCGACCCCGCCAAATATGGAGTCGAGAAAAAAGAGTTGGCATGATAGATTCTCGTACTCCAACTGTAAACTTGCGCCTAGTAATCAATCGTCCCCCAATATCCACTATCGATCCCAAGCCGCTAATTTCTACATTCCTCTTCTCAATACCTGAACAAAAAAATTCCAACCACTTCCATGAACCTTTCCGTCTCCTCCAACTGGGGAACGTGCGCGCCGAGTGGGCAAATTGAATATACTTCCCCTTGGAAATGCGTTGAAAGAAAGGTTCAACCCAAATGTCATGCGCTTCATCATAACGCCCGTTCAGAAGTAGCGTGACGACGTTGACCTCGATGCTCCAAGTCTTGAGAAAACCAACGACGTGGAACTCGCTGGGTCCGTTCCTAGCCAATCCAACCAAGGTCAAAATCGTTTCCATCACGATAGAGACTGACTTGCATAATCATGCGCACGGTTGGATCTTTCTCCATCCACTCAAAGGCAATTTTGATGGATTCGGGCATGGGTTGCTTTTTGCACATAAAGTGCATGGAAAGTGTGGGTCGCTTTGACATGGTCCTCGCTTCTCGGGAAGATGGACAGAACGACCGTTGCCGAGTTGATCGTAAAGGACGACGGGGATAGCGTAGAGGGAAGTCAATTGGGCGATGATCTCAAGGTAGTCGTGGACACACCCCGGGCCGCCGTGGAGCACGACGAGGGGTCTGATGCCCGACTTGAGACCTTGTACCAGGTCTTGCACGGCTTTCCAGCCGCTGGCACTACGAAGGGTGCCTCTCCTTCGACAAAGGTGGGAAGGCCAACGGGGGACATTGTGAATGGGAGTCAAGCAGAGCCTGTGTGATCTACCGGAGCAACTTGACTCGGCGAATATCGCGTTCTAGTGTTGAACGAACCCGGTTTTGAACCTCGGTTCGAACCGGACTTTTTGAGAACCGAACACACGTTCAGTTCGGCGTTAACGTTCACTCCTGAGGGAGTCAAGCAGAGCCGGTGAGAGATACGTATGATCCACCGGAGCGGCTTTGCTTTGACTCGGTGAGCATCGCGTTCGCAGGGTCATTCAAGTTGATGACAGATCGGAGTCAAGAGACTCAGCAAGGAAGTTGAACGCTGAACATCTTAGCTCATCATATCTACCTCTAAACCTCACATATGGGTGTCGGACTGACACTGTACGACGTCCTTGGAATATCAACCGATGCGACCACAGAGGACGGTCCGTATATCTTTTTTCACCCTTTTCCCAAAACCTTAAGCATCCCTGCAGTGAGGAAGGCATACAAGACAAAGGCGCTCGAAACCCATCCAGACAAGCTCGAACCAACAGCCACCGATTGGGAACGAAGGGCCGCCGAGGGAAAGTTCAGAAACGTATGATCATTATCGAGTTACGCATTTGTCCTGTGCGCGCTTAAACTCAAAAATGCTGAACGTCGACAGGTCTGCGAAGCCTTCCAACAGTTGAGCGACCCTGCAAAACGCAAGGTGCGCCTCGCATGTCCTGTTATGCGTGCTGTTCCTCATCGGCATCATTATAGGCCTACGATGATCGTATACAGCGTGCACAGTTCAACAAGCAAGCCTGGAACGAGGATCGCGAGCGGCGAGACAAAGAACGCGAGGAATGGGCGCGACAGGCCAAAGAACGGAGCGACGCTCGCATCAAGGCCCGAGCTGAAGTGTACGAGAACATGTGCAAGATCAAGGAGGAGAAGGAGATGCACGGAAACCTGGTAGAACAATTCTACCGCGAACTTTGCGACCAGAATCCGGAATGGGAGATTCGGAGACAAGAAGTCCTCAAGGTAACCACGCCCTCTTGATTCTCGAACAGCGCCCTCATACGTTCTACAGCGCAAAGAGATGCGAGAAAAGGCACAGCGATCCACATGCTAACTATTTTTATGGTCGTATTCTTATATCCCTTGGTTGGATTTTTTATTCTTCGGACGATTGTTGTACTATGGTGTTCCAGTTCGTGCTTCCGCCCTGCTACATTTCTACCCCCACCCCTTGTCTTGATGTTTAACTTAGTTGTACATAGTCGTGTGTTTCTTGCTTCACTACTACTCCCCGCGGATTGTACGATGCGATGCCTTTGGGTTACCCACTACCTAGGATATTTAACGAGGATGTCTTGTTCCCTGACTCGATCCTGCTCACTCACCGCACCACCAACTTGGCGAGCCTACTTTGAGCAATACGTCCAACATCCTCGACCGCCCTCACGACTTCCTCGCGCCAAACGTGCCCGTATTTCTCGACGGGTGCGAAACTTTCCAAGGAGGGCTGGTTGGGCGACAGCGAATGCGCGATGCCGAGCTTGTCCTCCATCTCCTCCGCAATCACCGCCCGACTGCGACCGTTGACGAACGTGATGTACCGCAATCCGGGGTATACATGCTCGTAGCACGAATTTAGATGAGCAAGGCGCGCGAGGACTTCTGGAGGCGCCGGCTGCGATGTGCCCCCGCTCTGCTCCTTGGCGCTGAGGACGGAGAGATGCTTCGTCTCCCCGATCCTGGGGTGCCCTCCGACGAACTGGGCCTGAAGCTCTGGATCCCAGCTCCGGATGATGTCCATCGACCGGCTCAGGACACCCTCGATCTCGGACAGCGAGTACGCGCGCGGCTTGTCATTGCGCTGGGTAGCGAGCAGCTCGGGGAGGAGATGTTGGGCGAGGACGTCCGAACGTTCAAAGAGGGTCACCAAGACGTCGTGGAGCGTTTGCTCTGCATCTTGCTGGTGCACGTCAGCCATGTCGCGCGTCGCTAAGGGCCTCACAGTGAGAGAATTTCCCTTATCTGATAGAGCATCCCCGGGCCGACGGCCTCCCCGCTGGCTTACCTATGGTCAGCAGGCAACTTGGTCCATTGTTGTGCCGATACTGAGAAAAACCTCGCCCGGACGCCCGTTCTCCCCTCTCATCGACTTCAGTCTCTTTCGCCATGGCATCAGCCCAACCTTTTGTCTTGCGCTGGGGAATCATCTCCACCGGTAGGATTTCGGGCGACTTCGTCAAGGTGAGCTATCGCAGTGTTCGGTCGTACTATGTCTTTCTCACTGAAATAACCGTCAGGACGTCCTCATCGACCCTAAGACGTAGGCGAGAATCGTCTGCGCAGCATTTCCCGTTCTCTGACCTACCCCTGCAGCCGTGATGTCCATGACGTAGTGCATAAAGTAACTGCAGTCGGCTCTCGTAACGTGGACTCGGCAGTCCAGTTCATCGCTCAGCACGCAAACGGAGACCCGTCCATCAAGGCGTATGGCAGCTACAAACAAGTGTATGCTGACAGTGTGAGTAACCTGTTTTGCCTCGCTGCGTGAAATCTCTCCGTTTTCAACAAGATCGTGAAGAATGTCGATGCCATCTACATCGGTTTGTGACGACAATTCTGCCACCCCACTCTCGTTCACACTATTCATATATCAGGCACTCCTCACACCCTTCACTACGAAAACGCCTTGGATGGCATCAAAGCAAAGAAGCATGTGCTTTGCGAGAAGCCAGTCACATCAAATGCGGCGGAACTCAAGTCCCTGCTCGCAGCCGCGAAAGAACACGGCGTTTTCTTTATGGAGGCTCTCTGGACGAGATTCCAGCCACTCACTCTAGAGGTAAAGAAGATTGCCGAAAGCGGCGTCCTGGGAGACCCTGTCGCCCTGACGGCTGACTTGTCTGGCGATTTCGGTATCAACAGTGAGTTACTGTGGTTGGCCCTAGTCGGCTGGTGATGACACGTGCATCTCAGAACTCCCTCTTACTCACCGGATCTTGGACCCTAAGTTGGGGGGTGGGGCGCTTCTCGATCTGTAAGTAGATTGATCGGCCTGAAGCATGATCCAGCTCACTCGTTCATTGGTATTTAGTGGCCCCTACCCTTTGATCTGGGTGCGTCCCTTCACTTACAGGTCTAGTCATAACACTTCATCGTCACTGAGCAGGCTATCCTCGCGTTATATGAACACCCATCCAACAAGGGTGCGAAACCCTCGAACGTCACAGGCACCATGCTCAAGACGCCGTTAACGGGCGTTGACCGCAGTACCTCTTTCACAGTCACCTTCTCGCCCGCGTCGCCTTCCGCACCGAACACGCTTGCAGCGCAGGCGGTGTTGACCTGCAATATCAATGCCGCTACCTACGAGCCGGGCGTGATCATTCGTTATGAGCGCGGAACGATCATTATCGCCGCGCCCATCTTTTGCCCCAAGTCGTTTACCGTGCAATACTTTGCAGAGGGCAAGTCCGGCACGGTGGTGAGAGAAGAGACGAGGCGGTTCGAATACGTCGGGGCTGGATGGCACTTTGAGGCAGACGAGGTTGCGCGATGTGTGAGAGCTGGCAAGGCGCAGAGCGAGCTTTGGGGGCATGACAAGAGCGTGTTGGAAATGGAGATCTTTGACGAGGTAAGGCGTCGGGTGCCTGCAATTTCACCGTCGACTGATGTTCGCCACACCGATCGCAGGTCAGACGTCAAGGTGGTTACCAACTACCCCCTGGAGTCGAGAAGGTGATATAAGGTATCCAACTGCATGTCTGAGCGAGTGAAGCAGTGAGCTGCCTTGAATGTGGATACAATAGTTTACTGGTAGAATAGGGGCGATTTGCACCGCTTGTCAAATGTTTTCAAGTTCAGCTTAGACTGATCTCATGGCGGCGGCCAAGTTGAACGTGTCACTGGAGCCCCATCTCAGAGATGCGCTAACACCTCTTTCGCGAGTCCTTCCAGAAGAAATCTCTCAACAACTAGTGGCCCGCCTGTCATCCGAATCGACCACCAGCGCCGTACCAGTCATCCCATTCGACCTTATCCTGCAGATATCCAGGTGGTGCCAGACCCCAGATGGCAAAACCGCCATGCAAGCGTGTTCTCCGCCCCTCGACCCACACTCCTACACGACGGTCTCGCTGCTCGCCGGCACCCGCACGTCGCCCGAAAAGCACTTTCCGCCGTACGCCGCCAAAGACCCCGAGGAAGAACAGCGTCTGCGGACCAAGGAGCGCAAAGCCATCGCGACGCTCGTCAACGCAGTCCTGAGCGTCGTCTGCACGGGCGGTGCGACCTGGTGGGCGAGCCAGCAAACGGGGATGCAGCTCGAGTGGGTACGCAAACCGCCCTATCTTGTCGTATTGTGGGTTGAGCTGAATGCGGTCGTCGGTAGCGCGCCTTGGTGGCCGTCGGTGGGGCGCTCGTCGTCGCTTTTACCGAGATCGTGCTCTATATGATCTGGGACACGAGGCAGGCGTCGTCATCGCGCCAGCCGACGCGCAGATATGTCGTGGTTCGGCCGAAGGAGGCTGCGGAGGGCAGTAGTGACGCCGAGGTTGTTCCTCATGCATCGAGCACAGCTATCGGTGAAGCGAATCTGCGTCATCGGACGACAACGTCGGCGATAGAATAAACCTAGACGTGCCCCGTCCCAACCCCCTCTACGGTTTACCCTGGAATCGAGGAATGCAATAGATTGGAGCCAAGTTACCTCGTGGAACTACCACTTCGTCCTGTGCCAGTTTCTAGAAGGCGGGCATCTCAGGCTGAATTAGCATCCAACAGTCGTATCAGACACGGGCCAATATGAAACTACGTCATCTCGTCATCCCTTCTTCCCTTTCTTTCTCTTGCCGGTGGGTACCGAAGGAGGTGGGAGCTCAACAGAACCCCCAGCTGCCTCAGCTTCGGCGCCTTCACCCTGTTCAATCTTCGTGCGTGCTTCCAGGAAGAACATGACGTCCCTGAGCTGATCCTGTAGCTCGGATATTTTCTCATCTTGTTCCCGTTTCTGCCTCTCCGAAAGTTCGGCCTTTTCCTTCATCAAACCCAGATTCTTGAGTAATCCCTCGCTGACTGCCTTTTCTTCCTTCAACTCCTTCTCGAATTTCCGAGCGAGCTCCGCAGTTTTATCCGCCCTCTTGTCCACCTTCTGCTTCTCCCGATTTACCGCTTCCAGTGTCTCCTCTTCTTCACGGCGGCGCAGCGCCTCCTGTGCCTTTGCTTCCGCCCTTCCTTCTTCTACATCATGACCGAGCTTCTGCACCATGCGCTGCAACTCGTCCACCTGGCCCTTTAACTGTGTAATCTGTTCCTCATAGAAAGACCTCTGAGAGTCGAGTTGGGATGTGAGCAGATATGAATATTCAATCCCGATAGCTTCTATCTTTTCTGCGCTAAGAGCATCGGCGTGACTCGGTCCCAATGTACCGTCGTCCCTGGCGTTGGTGCCCATGGAAGACGAGGCGGAGGGAAGCTCGACCAGCTTGCCATCAGCCTTGTTCTGGATGAGCCGGTGGACATAGCCATCGCCGGCATAGTCCCACACACGCTGGGTCTCCAATTCGAGGGCATACAGGTGAGTTGTATGTTGATAGTGGGCGTGCGCATGCGCGCGGCCATAGCGCCCGCAACCAATGTTCCCGCAGATGAGGCATATCCAAAGATTGGTCGTAGATGGACAATCAGCACAGGTTGAAATGGAAGGCGTGGCTGCATTCGCAAATGGGATAGTACGCGAACGCGATGTCGTGGGATGAGAGGATAGGAGAGTCTGGGAGTACCGACACACGGGACATCTGTGGATGATTTGAAAATGAGCTTCATGGGGGTGTGCAGCATGGTGGACGGACCGACTATCTCCCCATTTGCTGAGGCACATGCAGTGAAACGTGTGAGAGCAGGGAACAGTGATCAAACCCGTGACCCCGGCATCCATTCTTTCGAGACACACCGGACATGTTGGAAGTTCATAGGTCGAGGACTGTGGAGAGCTCAGGCGAGATATTGCTGCGGATACAGGGTCGTCGTCGATCTCGACAGACAAGACGCGAACGACATGGCATGTTTCGGGCTAGCCACAAACTTGAAGCGGGTTCTCCCCAGGAGATCAGAAACGTACGTACGTCCATCGAATTGAATGGCTTTCCATTATAAGCCTCTACGAACTCCGTAGCCTCTTCCGACCGCCGAAATCTGATAAGAGCCATCGAGCGATTGGGCATGGCGTCACTGCCAGCACATTCTGACATGTCATCATCAGCTGGAAGTGATCGTGAAATAAACACTGACCGGACCAACCGAAGGTGGGCCATGCCCTCCGCAGCTGGTGCTACGAATGCGAGAAAATCCGAGGGCGTCATCCATGCCGGGACAGCGAGCACCCCTAGCGTGACTCCATCGTCACCGTCTAATTCGTCTGGCCGGGGAGCAGACGCCAACTTCTCGGCATCCGGCCGTCTATCGCAGTCGCGGTATACATGCACGACCCCTTCTGGCAAGTTTGTGGAGCCAGACTTGGTACGGGGATGTGGAACAAAGGTCGCGGTGGCGGGCCCTGGGAAGTTCGCCAACAGTCCTGAGCTGCGGTAAACCCGTCGCGAATGCATGCGCACCTCTCACTCCCTCGTTCGATTTGCCAGCATAAACAGACATGTTCTCGAAATCAATCCAGTCGAATCGGATGGGCCCAAATCTGTAATCTTTGTGTGCGGGATTGAAGGTTGCGTTCCTTCTCGTAGTCGGTTTTGCAGGTTGAGATGGAAGATGCTCGAATATCGACTTTGGTGTGAACGTATCCGAGTTGCTGACGGGTGGATGTGATTGAGATATATCTGCCTTTCTATGTACGACGATGCGTATGTGATAGCCGCGCATTATGTTGCGGACGAATGTTTCAAGCCAGGGGCTCGCGTGGAAACAATTCAAGATCTAGCTTGACTTGTGCACCATTATGAACCGGACCGACTCGGACTTGCCTGTCAACACCAACTTTTGCAGATTTTGCGACGCACTTCTCGTTGACAGTGGTAAGAATGCTACGGCGATCAGCACCGCGCCGCTGGATAGTATTGCCAATGATCTCGCTCTGGACGAAGGTCTCAGGTCAGTCTACACCCCAATGGCCACACATCTACCCATGGCTCTGTGCTGACACAGGGACAGGGTGCGAATGGGCGTCAGCAACCCTTCGATATGGCCTAGCTTGTGTCAGGCGTGGGACACCCTGGCCGAACTCGCCACGCGCGATGACGCCGAAACCTCCACTCGATCTTTCATAACCAGCTTTGCCAGGTTCACCAGGAATCTTGTCGCGGCCGTTCCGAGCAACCAGCAGAATGCCTAGTGAGCGCAGATAACCCGTTTTCCCATGTCATCCAGACCGATCAAATTCCCCAAGCGCCATCGAACCTTCCCTACGACGCATCCTCCACGCTTACAGTTCATGGTCAGCAACACAGGACCAGCACTGTGAGTAAAATTCATTATTAGGAATGCGGCGGCCAATGCATTTTTACAGCATATCCCGCTACTCGCATGTTGATCCAGACACTCTCAAACATGGTCACCTCTAACGATAGTCTCATGACCCGGATGTGGGAGACTTATCTCAATTTACCAGAGGAACAGGTCGTGTTCATGTGAGTGCGCAGTTCGGCGTGATTATTCAGGTTTCTTTTCCTAACCATCCGGAGTCGATTGTTGGGTTCACCAGATCCTCGAACGATCTTATCGCTCCTTGTACTCTTTGTCAACTGTGTTCACGAAAGCAATCACCGGCGGTATGCAAATATATTCTTCCCTGTCCTTCGTGTCAACATACCCTTTTGAAGGAGATTGCTTGCTGAAACACGAGCTGGCGCCAGAATATGCATCACACTTTTGGACCGCATGATAGCATTGTACAATGCCGAAGATTCCACCGACGGCGGAAAAGCATTTGATTATGGGTGAAGCCGGGACGCCCACCGCCCTATACTGCATACTGAGCGACTTTTCCTAGGTATCATTTATTTGCACACGTATTCGACGGTGGATTTGCTCCGCAGTTGTATACCAACTTGAAGATGTATGTCTTTCATCTCGCCTTTTTTGACAGTAATTAATCGAGGGCACTGGAAGTGCGGGTGAAGTAATCTCGCCTCACCAAACCACACTACTCAAGCTGCTGGACTCATACCTCCACTCCTCGCATTCGTCGACGGCGCCCGCAGGGATGTGCCCTATGCTGACAGCATGCTTCTTTGAACTTTGCGCATTTTCCATCCAAGCGATCAGACAGTCGATTGGAACAGTACCGGCTGATAATATGGTTACTTCCGGTGGTGATTATTCCGGCCAGGGCGCCCCCGACCTTCTCCTGCCAAAGGCGTGTGAGGCCCTTGTCCTGGTGACCCAGTGCCTCGTAAGCGTTATGCTCGAGTTTGAAGAAAAACACGCCTCCAAGGATGAATTGTCGTCACTCGTTAGAGGTGCTGTTTCACCCCAGGGTCAAGATGTAGCAGCATGTGCCATAGGTAGGTCCTCATCAAAAACTTGCACGACGGGACTGACCGCGCTGGTTATCAGAACTACTGCGGGTTCTAGATATTTTCCTCCCGCGGATCAATTTTGGGAAACCAGTCCCATCACCCGAGGCAGCCCCCAGTATTCCGGGTACTACAGATCCGACGGGTTTTTCGTATGTCAAACGTGATCTTGTACGTCTGCTGGGTATTTTGTGCCACAAACACAGAGAGATACAAGATTCTATCCGTGATTGTGAGGGTATCGCTGTGATCATGAACATGTGCGTCGTGGATGAACGCAATCCATGTGCGTTTCCGAACATTCCATCCGGGCACAGGAATAACGTAATGGCTAGATCTGCGTGAACATGCCATCTTCACACTTCACAACCTCCTCGAGGATAACGAAGAGAATCAGAAAGTAGTGAACAGTATCCAGCCTTCCGAGAGGTGGAATCAAGATGGGATGCTAGAGAAATAATTGTGCTGGGGTACAAAGGCACCTACATGATACATAACGAAGAAAGTTCAAGTACTCTACTCCTCTTCATCCTCTCCAAAGGTCAATGTTCTCTTCGTCTTTCGCGTCCCCGACCTAGCTTTACGCACCCTATGTTCGTCCTCCTCGTCCTCTTCCTCCTCACTCTCTACATCCATATCGCGATGATCGTCACTCAGGGGGTCGTGGTTCTTCCTTTTCCGTTCTTCCTCCTGTTGTTGATCGATCTTTGCCTCCAAACGATCCAGTGGATCTTCTTCCTCTTCTTCACGGCGACGTCGTTTTTTACCCGAGCCTCCCCCATCTGCTCCGTCTTCATCCGACTCATCAGCGACGACGAAGTCGTCTTCTTGATACTCCCCTCCCTTGCGTGCCTCTGCCTTGCGCTTGGCAGCACGCGGGTCATCTTCATCCTCGGTACCGTCGTATTCTGGCTCCTCGTCGTCTGTCCAAACGTCGTGGCCAGCACGTTTCCTTGGGGAACTACGTTTTCTGCGGGTTCCGAAACCTGCGTCGTCCGCTCTCTTTTTGGATTTCTTGGCGGAGAGCCTGAGTAGCTCCTGTTTCTCTCGTTCAGGATCCATGGTTGGTTCTGGCGCCATGCGCAATCGCGCAATTTTGCTATGTTTCTGGCCTACTGCACGTACTAGCATGCGATGCGTCTCGGACTGCATACCGGTCGGCCGCAAGGTCATATAACCGGTGATGAGGGCTTCTGCCTGAAGGACCTCTGACCTCTTATGCTGTGCTACGAGATACGTCAGACCCTGGGATTTCAAAGCAGATGACTGCGACGCAGAGGGAGCGCCTTGAGAAGTCGATTGTGAACCCACTATCGACTGGCGGACAACGCCTCCGGAAGTATCGATAGTTTGGTTGATGTCGAAAAGTTCTTTGCCCAGCCGGAGGCTCAGAGACCCATCAGACCAGCGAATGATCCGACTGTTTGATTGTCGTCTCTATGCTCCACATTAACAAGATGTTGGTATGAGTAGTTGGGCACTCACATCCTGGCCAAATTCGTCCTTGATCCATCTCCAACGCACGGTATTTTCCACTTTAAGCTTTATGGACATGCTTTTTTCGCGGATACTCTCGCTCGGGTGAGAGTCTTCCTCGTCCTGTTCCGGACCCATATAGGTGTCGGGGTGGAACGGTTTTGAGTCCACTTTAACGAAATTGGGAACCCGAATCACCCAATGCTAGGATAGCAATGAGCGTCATGCGATGTGGCGGAAAAAACCGATTTACATCACCGTCGGAGGCCCTGGGGATTGGAATGTTCGGTATGGAAACATTCGCCTCCTGGATATCCTCGGCCACGGAATGCGGTTCGTCGTTTTCTGGATATTCCAACGCCCTTCGGCGTTCTTTTTCCGACTGTGAGAGATCCTCGGAATCGTACCCTGATTCCGCTGGTGTAGCGGCTAGACTACTGTATACGCGTAGTATCAGGACGGGAACGCATTACGCGACATGAAAACACACGTTTCGGATTTGACCTGTCTTGGTTCGTCTACGTCTGCGTCTTGTCCAAAAAGGTCGTCCATGGGCTCCTCCCCTGCATCCCGATGTATCACAGCCTGTGCAGGGATGGGGTTCGGCTCTTCTTTGACCTCCGTGGTTTCCATGTCAACGTCATGGTCGTGGGCAACGGAGGACAGTGCAGAGGAATAGCTGTAGTTGTAACGCACTGGGTTGTCGAGCGCGTTCGCGAGTGAGGACATGATTGGCCGAGTTGAAGGGAACTAACTAACACTCATCGAAACATCCAAATAGGGTAGGGCATGTTGGTACAGCCACTACTAGTACTACGAGTCGTACTCATAGATGTTTGTATCGTTCTGGGTTGGTCGTTCTCGAAACTTACACCCGACTCTTTGCTGACTGACCCATCTACGCAGGTTTTCGCCAGTGCTATGTATCTGAATTAGGTCCTGGCACCGGTTGCTGGGGAGGTGGCTGTCCTTTCCAGAACACAATTTGGAACACCCATCC
>JBBPOC010000957.1:0-12424 GCA_038091235.1 Tylopilus rubrobrunneus | reverse complement strand
GGTGGTGGTGCTTGTGAAAGGGCAGGTGAGGACGAGAGGGAGAAGAAGGGGAGAGAGAAGGCGCATTGACGACGACAACGTCCTCATCATCATCGCGTCATCCTCGTCCGCTTCGCCGGCGCGGGATGGATGAGGTGGTGGTGGTGGTGGTGAAAAGGCGGTGAGGACGAGAGTGAGCGGGCGAGGGTACGACGTCGTCATCGTTGACATCGTTACATTGTCGCGACGAGGTGGTGGTGGTGGCTGCGGTGATGAAGGGGGAGGACGGGAGGGAGAGGGCGCGTTGACGTCGTCCTTCGTCGTGCTTGTCCAGTTGAACACGGAAGGTAGACTAGCCGAAAGGAAAACACACTGACAAAGGCCGGTTTTCGAAACACTTAGATCGGCAACCTCGGGTACAAGTTATTGAACAACCCCGATTTGTGATTGGCGAAAATTTTGCCAGTCAAACCCTTTTGCAGAAGCATAGTAGGAAGGAACAGCGAACAGCCACTCATCTGAATCAACACACGAAGCTTAGTAGGTTATAAATATTAGTCTCAACTTGAACTCCTCTGAACTTGACAGGACAACCTTTGCCCATTGCAAAAGTGCGCGCACCCGATGATCGCGCCCCCAACACTTGCGTCCAGTGAGTGACATACGAAGTGGCACGTTCTGCTCTGCACGGCACAACACCAGCCAATGCTTTAATCTAAATCTACGTTTCCACAGCCAATGTTTTGATTTCCACTACAATGAGGTGAGCGATATAAGCACACCGACATGCAATGATTGGACACTCACTCATCGCCAAACCCATTACAATCGCGACGGCTGTGGGCAACGTCCTCTGACCGCTTCACGGCGTCGTTTGTGGTCGGGAATGCAGCTGCAACAGCGACGAAGCCGAGCAGCGTAGCTAGTGCAAGTTTGTTGAACAACATGAGGGTGTGACGAGGATGCGAAGAGATTCGTGAAGGTGGGTGTTACCGGGAGGAGGAGGAAGCAATGTTAAAAAATGGGGGTTCTGTCAGCTGGTTTATAAGACAGACGCCAGCATGTTACGGCAAGCGTAGCCGTGACTGACATCCGCTGATTGTGGAGCACCAGTCAGTACTTAGCTTTGGTCACTCAAGTGTATTGTTACATCATCTGCTTACAGGAGGACTGCACTGGCAGCGGTCCGGCAACAGTACGTCGTCCGATCGCGGCCGATGCGGTTGTCAGTCGAGAGTGGACTGTTACTGTTACTAGTAGCGTCTGGCAGTGACGGAAGGCGAGTCCCAAAGAAGATGAAGAACATTATGATATTAGAATGGAAATGTGCCAGTGAAGGCTGGGGCCGTGTACTAGAAGAGTAGACTCCTCCAAACCAACCACGCAAACCAAGACATCCGACGGTGACGCCATACCATTTCCATAGTGACCAGGTCAGGGCCCCAGAAGCGACAGAAGGCGAGTGCAACAATGCGACCAGTGATGCGAAGTCGCAATACGCGACCAGGAATTTAGGAGGTGGTTCGGAGTCGCTCAACCGCTGAGGACGTTGATAATGATGGCAAGCGCTAGAATATGACGCCGAATAAACGATTCAACAAGCAGAGCAGGCTGAATGATAATTTGACTTGAAACGTGATGCTAGCAGGGCGAGTCTGCGCTGATGCGTACAAGTGTGAGGCAGTCGTCGACAGAGGGCTGGTCACCTTTTGGTGGGATAGGAAAAAAAGACTGGATGCCACTGGAGGATCTTGTGTAGGAGACATTTTATACATCACTATGAGGCAATCATGGTGTATCAGAGCTGACCGTTGTCAAGGGACCTTGTCTCTGCACTGAGGGGGATTCTCTTGGTACGCCAACTTTCACGTTCGACTCCTGAGTGGCACATGAAGGGGCAGTCCTAGGCCAAGGGCCGAAGATGCTCCAAAGCTTGGCCGCCCCTGTTTTTACAGCTTTGGTCAGTAAAGAAGAGTTAGTCGCTGGCCTTGTTGGCTACTCGGGTGGCCAGAATATTTGTTAGCCGCAAGTTGCAACCCAGAACCTGATCATGGCATTGCTGCCTAAAGGCCTGCATTTGTTGTCTTCGTCACAGGTCTCCACATGCGGTTGACGTTTGTTCCTGATTCCTGGCCCACTCGCCACTGCAGCTCCACTTCGTTGTCGGTCTTTTTCAAGCTGATGTCGTCCCGAACGGCTCCTCCGTGGCCCACTGGTGCGACTTGGATGCGCCCACTGAATAGTAAGCTCGGCGCTTGTTGCGTCTGGGATCGGTTACGACTCAACGGCAGCGGCGTTGACGGTGCCGTTGGGGCCGCTCGCCATCATACTTGAAGTAGTCCGAGTCACGTCTCGGTGCTCGCGTCTTTCTGAATCGCTTACGGCTACCGGCAAACCCCGGCTAATGGAACTAAATCATTCTGAGCACACGCTTCGAGCTTCAAAAGACCCCTAGTACTAGTGTGACCCATAACAAATGATTGGGTACGTCACCCCTTTCTTCCTCCCAAATTCCAACCAAGCCACCTCGGAACTAAACATTCATAATCGCAGTCCCAGCGCACATGTAGCTAAATTAAATCCGGCCGAGGAAAAGGCGCGGTGCCGGTATCTGGCCATCCCTACAGCGGCCAGCCCTGCGAGAACGAGCACGCAACGTGTGGTGGTTATGTCGAGGATTGTCACGGCCGGTCCACAAAATTTAGAATTCGTGCATCCATTCTATGCTTACCCTTGACTCTCATAAACAAATAGTGGCCCTGGCTTCCGTGTCTCAGACTTTTCTTCCAATTTCTTGATAGGAAATGCCCAATGTGAAGCTGCGCGTGGAGTTATGGAATCATTAGGACCCAAAACTATTTTCACGAGTCCGGACACCACCACCAAAACCGCAAACGTTGATAGGCGTGAAGGGTTCTGTGAGGGGTGTTCACGTTAACATGATTATGTAGGCTATTTGCATTCAATCATCAGGATGAATCATACGTTCATACTGCCTAATGGGACCATAGCACGCGCCTGTCCCGCAGCACTAGGTTCGTGTCCACCCCTGCAAGATCCATTAGTCATCGTGCTGAGCCAGATTCTGCAGGATATGATTTTGCAGGTGGAACAACGTCGGTCCATGCTTTTTTCGAGGAATGATGGCCATTACTTATATGGCTGAACTTCTTGGCATATTGCGCTTGGTCAATTTCCGCTTAAAAAGTGACGGTCCTGGAGCATTTGATTTCGTACAAGGCGTCAGCTCGCACCTCATAATCTGTTTTGGGAGGTCGTCCGTATACCGGCTCGTTCCCTTTCTTCGTCGTTCGCACTGAAATATCTGTCGTTCAGATGCCGCTACCCCGCCTTCGTCTCAAGAGCAGATCCACTGCCAGTATCCAAAGCCTATTCTGCTCAACACTGTACGCTGAAGCTCGAGTCTAGGTGATATTCGTTCAACGGCGCATATGGAGCTATGCCAACGAGCCATATCAATGGTCACCACACACGGTGCATGTTCAAATGTTTCCGTATTGGAAACCTTGTTGTTCTTGTTACGCCTGGGGAGCTCACGACCATGGCTGGACGGCAAATGCGGTATGTCGGTTTGATTTCTAGAGGCCAAAGACGTCTAAACCGTCCGATCCCTGCCTGCTCATCTGCTCGACCCGACGGGCGATCTTTGACTGGGAGGTTAGTGGGGTACTTATGTGCTCAACTGATCTCAGCTGGCATACTTGACAACTCAGATGCCATACATTATCATCGCCGGTTCAGCTGACATTATGTCACAACGCGCGGAGAGTACTCCATTCAGCGATACCAAGGAGCTTTACCATCTTTGGACCCTGTGAGCAAGGTTTCTACAACGAATGTCGTCAGCTGACTTGATCGTGGATACCTAGCGACACTCGAAGCGTATATTGACCAGTACAGCGCTCTCCTTCCATATCTCACTGATCAGGTGATGGGGTCACCGACATCGGATGCGCCACCCCCTGAGAAAACTTCGGCCGCAATCTCACTACAGGTGCATCCGGCAACGCGTTTGTCCCGATCAGTTATCTGGGTCATCTTCAATGAATTCGTTCTCACGACGAGACCGTACATCCAGACGGTGAGGGATGTCAACCCTGAGTTCTATGTCCTTGACCTCTCCCAAACAGCGAGGCAAGGAGAGTATTGCTGAATGTTGCTGCAAAAAAAGGCAGGCAAGTTTCGACGTGTCGAAGATGGTGCCGCACCGGCCAAGAAGAGGAAGCAGAAAAAAGGAGCTGAGCGATAGCGTCCGTAGTGGCTGATCATATGCAGTAGATTTTGTGCGCCAATAGAGAAAGTTCCAAGTCATTTTCCTACTGGGGTTACATCCGCTCCGCCCAACCAAAGCTTTACAAGGAATAATGTGATACTTTGCACGCTCGCCGAACACAGTGAAACAATGCTGCACAGAGGCCGTGATCTTGCACATAGTCACAATTCAGAGAGTAAGTTTATGTATTCGAACAAAACAACCAGTGGGGCCACGCGAATGAAAATTTTCCGAGAACGGTTCCTTCTATCTTCCACATTACTGACCCTACACATACGTGACGATAACGACACTGCCACCGGCCGCGACGTCGGTGATATCTTGGCCGTCCTGTTGGATGATAGCGATATTAGCCCCGCCTGCCGAGTAAACCCCATTATCAGGGCTGGAGGCTATGGCTTGATCAAATGTCACCGTGCCCAAGTCGGCCAAGGGAATCTTGTTTCCATTTCTATCCACAAGAGTTCCGATGATCCATTCCGCGTCCGACCCGCAGAGTGCAGAAGTAGATGTGAGCTCTACCCGTCGTTCTTGTTGGGTGCTGAGATTATTAATCAAGGCAATACCAGATGTAGCGGAGGTCAAAGTGACACTGGCTTCGATAGCGTCCCCCGCAGAGATGGAGAGATCTGTAAATATCTGTGGCCAGTCGGGGTTCCACTGATAATATGCTATGGCGATTTCGATTCGTAAAACGGGCCGCGGGCACGTGCAACGAGAATCTCCTTACCAGAATAAATGCCACCCCCATTGCCGTTTGGGTACACGAATATCCCGGTGGCGAGCATGGCGCTTTGGCATGTGTTACCATCAATACCGACGAAGATACTGGCACCGGTGTTGGCTGGACCGCTGGGGACAGGGACGGTGAATCTGCCCATGACATAATTAAATGTTCTCTAGCCGGTGACAGCGTTTGAGATCCAGTGTGGCCATTCTATGAAGTAGACCACTCACTGGATCTAGATTCCAGATAGCACCAGACCAGTTGTCATAGTAATTGATGTCGTGATACGTAGCATTGGTTGATTCCGATTTCCTCGCTGGAAGGCTGACATGATGGTTCACGAACTGGCGGTGCTCGTGACGCCGGTCTGCCAAAACTGCAGAAAAGAAGAGGCAAAAAATGGACACAAAATAGGAGCGCATCGCATAAGAGAAGACGTGGCGATATATGGATTGTCCGCAACACAGAGGTCTGAAGTTCGGATGGGAAGGGCAATGACTGTGGCCACGGTTTACGCGCCTGATGCGTCTTTTATCGCGAGTGCTATTTTATAGTGTTGGCATCTGAAAGGAACCATTGGAGGCTTTCCCGGGTACACCATTTAAATTGGGACCCAAGTGCCACGCGAGCATACGTGCCGGAGATATGGTTCGATAAACCTGAGGGTACATCTGGAGGTGGGAGAGCCTGAGCACATATAATCCGTGACGTGGGGTCCGGCACTCGACGATTCTTCCGAACGTTCCGAGCACAGCCAGGAAACGGTCCGGTTTATCGCGGTGTGACCATCAGTAATATGCCTTGATGCAAATTCCAGGATGAGTGCTACTGAATGTATAGCTTCAATCGCCAGGAAAGAAAGAAATGCTCTACCTTCTTCTGAGTGTTTTACTCTGATTGAAACGAGGCAGAGTTGCAAGTATTTTACTTGAATTCAGAGCCATCACCCGATGGTCGATGTCATGGAGAATCTGGGTTCTAAGTCCAGCTCCCATTTCCGTCTGGTTTACTCATTGGTCAAGACGGTTCATGGGAATGGCTCGATAGGGGGCTGGAGGGCCAGACTCCATGGTGCCAGTGGTTCTTCGAGTCCCCAAAAATTTCCCCAGGGTCCTGTGTGGTGCCATATGGTGCGTAGGAAGCTTGAGGAAGCGTCATCCTGGCTCATCCGAGTCCTCGGCGATTCCATCGACCCATCCCCTGCCTGAGGCTTCTTCTGGCAAGAGTGAGCCGTTGCTGCTATATTCTTTCCTATAGCCGAGACTCGGAGGTGTCCCGTCGGACCTCAAAATCAGCATCATTTGTGCCACCTGGACGTGATCAAGTTTCAAAAGTACTTTGGTAAGTATCAAAGAAACGTTCAACGTTTGACCGTGACGTTGTTGATACTAAGATCCACACCGCAGACAATGGCTAGGTAGTCACTAGTCATTAATCACTTCAAGTTCCCAAACGTGCGGAACAGTGGCATGCTGCACAGAGGCCGTAAGTCTTGCAAATGCTTAATTATGATTCAAAGAGCAGGTTTATGTTCAAGTTCGAAGAAACAACCAACGGGACCACGCGAAAAAAAATATACTGAGAACGCCTCATTCCATCCCTCCACATTGCTAATCCTACTCATACTTGATTATAGCAATATTGCTATCAGCCGCGACGAAGGTGAGCTCATAGCCGTTCTGTACCATGACGGCTAAATTGGCTGCTCCTGGCCCGTAGGTCCCCCTATCAGCACTGGCGGCTAAGGCGTCGTCAAATGTCACCGTGCCAAAGTCGGCCAAGGGAATCATGTTTCCACTTCTATCCACAAGACTTCCGACGATCCATTCCGCGTCCGACCCGCAGAGTGGAGAAGTAGATGTGAGCGGTACCTGTTGTTCTTTCCCAGTGCTGATATTATTGATCGAGGCGACACCAGACGTGGCGGAATTCACAGTGATACTGGCTTCGATAACGTCCCCCGCAGAGATGGGGAGATCTGTAAATATCTGTGGCCAGTCGGGGTTCCACTGATAATATGCTATGGCGATTTTGATTCGTAAAACAGGCCGTGGACACGTGCAGCGAGAATCTCCTTACCAGAATAAATGCCACCCCCGTTACCATCTGGGTACACGAATATCCCGGTGGCGAGCATGGCGCTTTGGCATGAGTTACCATCGATACCGACGAAGATACTGGCACCGGTGTTGGCTGGACCTCTGGGGACAGGGACGACGAATTTGCCCGTGACGTAAACAAAAGTTCCCTAGCCAGTGATAATGTGTTCGGGATCCAGTACGGACAGTCCATGAAGTAGACGACACACTTGATTCTCATTCCAGATAGCACCAGACCAGTTGTTGTAGTAAACGGTACCGTGATATGTAGCATTGATTGATTCCGATTTCCTCGCTGGAAGGCTGACATGATGGTTTGCGAACTGGCGGTGCTCGTGACGCCGGTCTGCCAAAACCGCAGAAAGGCATGAAGTGAGCACGAAATGGAAGAGCATCGCGGACACGGCGATATATGATTGTCCACAACGCAGGGGTCCGAAGTCGGGATGGGAAGGGCAGTGACTATGGCCACGGTTTACAACTTCACCCGTTCAATGCGTCTTTTATTGCGAGTGCCATTTGTGGTGTTGCATCTGAAAGGAACCATTAGAGACAGGGCTTTCCCGGGCACACCACTTGAATGGCGACCCGAGTTCCACACGGGCGTACGTGCCGGCGATATGGGCTCGATAGGGGTACTTCTCGGTTTATAACTCCATACCATACGCAAACTGCGTATTTTATAATTATCGCGAGGGGCATTCTCTAGCGCGGAATCCGACTGGTAGAAACAACTCAATTCAAGTTCCAGATCCGAGGGTCAAGCGCGAAGGTACGGATAACTACGGGCTCAATAAGCGATAATTCCATGCCGGGCACACTCACACTCGAAGATTCGGAACGATACCGTAGAGCACGGCAGTGCGACAGCCCGCTTTGTGGCGATGTGACCTCCGAGTCTTGCCGATTTAAAGTCCATACAAATGCACGAAATCAACGGCATCCCAGGCCCTAATATTGTTACACATGAGTAACTCGTCCATCAGGCCATGAGGCCTCAGGCTTGAGGACTCTCAAGGTATAGCGTAGGTAACAGGATTTACTATGTTTTCCGAGTCATTTGGACGTCGGATCCTGCATCCGCGCGGATCTCCGACGAATCAATTGTCGGAGTTCGATTTAGAACTCAACCCAAGTGTCTTCGCTGATTCAGCGCTCGATCGCAGATCCCCAGAGATATGGCTAAACAAAAGGAAAACCCATACCTTGCTCATTTACCCTCAAGGAGTCAGACTCAAAGAAGCACAACACCTACCCTTGGTAGCGACAGTGGTGGCGAGCGTGAGCCGTTGTTTGGTTTCCTGCCGCGCAAGGTCACGGCAAGTCAAGTCCGCAAAGCATTGGTCGGCTACCGTTGGCTCATCGACAGTGTTGATTTCTAAGCTCATTGATTCCGTGCCCTCCAGGAGCACGTCGTGAATCCTTTTACGAATGTTGCGCATACCCCACAATACTGGAAGATCCTCGAAAAACGCAAGAAACTCCCTGTTCATGCACACGCGGACGAATTTTACAAGATAGTGCGTTAACATGTATCCTACCACGCCCCATCTCATACTTGTACCGGCGGCACACATGGATGCAGTTCAATTCGAACCAAATCATGATTATACTCGGCGAGACTGGAGCTGGCAAAACTACACAGTAAGTACACCAAGTTGCGAACGCCATGGTCGGTCTCTTTTCGTCGATAGAATACCACAGCTTGTCGCGTTCTCGGATCTCCCACATACAAAGGGGAAAATAGTTGTTTGCACGGAACCACGACGTGTCGCTGCTATGTCGGTTGCCAGACGCGTTGCAGATGAGATGGACGGTAAGGCCATGTTCCTTACATTGTGTGAATGTTTATCCTACTCACTGGCATTGCGAAGTTCAACTCGGCCAACAAGTCGGGTACACGATACGATTCGAAGACATGACTGAGTCTGGTACCACCTTTCTCAAATACGTGACTGATGGTATACTTCTTCGTGAAGCGATGAACGACCCTGATCTCAACCGATATTCGACCATCATCCTTGACGAGGCTCACGAGCGAACCCTCGCCACCGACATCCTCATGGGTCTCTTAAAGTCTCTCGCCAAGAGGCGTCCCGACCTCAAAATCATAATCATGTCTGCTACCCTTGATGCGCTCAAGTTTCAAAAATACTTTGGCATCAAAGAGGGCTCAACCGCGCCGTTGTTCAAGGTACCTGGACGCGCGCACCCTGTCGAGGTCTTCTATACGCAAGAGCCTGAATCCGATTACGTCGAGGCCGCGATTCTGACTGTTCTGATGATCCATCGCGCGGAGGATCCGGGTGATATCTTGCTTTTCTTGACAGGAGAAGAGGAAATAGAGGATGTTTGTCGGAAAATCAAAATAGAGGCCGACGATTCCCTCAACCAGCATCCAGAGTCTGTTGGTCCAATTGTTTGCATTCCACTCTACTCCTCCCTTCCACCGCAACAACAACAGCGTATATTCGATCCCCCTCCACAATCCCAGACACCCAATGGTCCTCCGGGAAGAAAGGTGGTTGTTTCGACGAATATTGCAGAGACATCCCTGACGATTGATGGGATCGTTTACGTCATTGATCCTGGGCTTTCCAAGCAAAAGGTGTACAACCCGCGCATACGAGTGGAGAGTTTGCTTGTGAGCCCGATATCGAAGGCTTCGGCTCAGCAGCGTGCTGGCCGTGCTGGCCGAACGCGTCCTGGGAAGTGCTTCCGACTATACACCGAGAAGGAATTCATGTCCGAGCTCGAGGGGCAAACCATCCCAGAAATTCTCAGAGGCAACCTGGCAAATATTGTATTGCAGATGGTCAAGATAGGAATCAAGGTAGGAATGTTCGCCGCTAGTCCTTGATCATTCGTTTATCATGCGTGTTCAGGATCTCGTGCAGTTTGACTATCTAGACGCCCCTGCACCAGAGACGCTCATGCGTGCCCTTGAGTTGTTGAACTACCTGGCCGCTCTTGGTGATGATGGTAACCTCACCGCCCTGGGGAGCACCATGGCCGGGTTCCCACTGGATCCTCAGGTGCGTGCTCAAACATATGCCTTCGAGATCATCTATTCAGGTTGACAGTGCTTCCAGCTCTCAAAGATGCTAATATCTAGTCCTGAATTCCAATGTAGCAACGAGATTCTTACAATCACCGCCATGTTGTCAGGTAGGGCTATGGTCGAACTACATGTACGCCTATCTCAATTCATCAGTGCCTAGCATATGGCTTCGACCGAGTCATCAGCGTGGAGAATCAAAGGCAAAGCTTACCGTTGCGGGTGGCGATCACTTGACTTTGCTTAACGTGTACAACTCTTACATCCAACGTGAGTCCCAGCCACGACTCATTCTCTGCACGACCATTTACACTTCCGCACAGACAAGGGCGATAGAAATTGGGCACGGGATAACTACCTGTCAGCGTGTTCGCTTGCTGAAGCTGAGAACGTCCGCTCTCAACTCGAGCGCACTATGGAGCGCTATGGAGTTTCCCTTTCATCCACTGCAGACGAGAGCAAAAGGAACATCAACATTAGGAGAGCATTATGTTGTGGCTTCTTCATGCAGGTCGCGCACAAGGAAGGTGCAAGGGGCTATTATTTGACCGTCAAGGACGGCCAAGTACGTTTCGCCTCAAAGTTCCCCTCGACGTGAGCTGATTGGCAGAATGACGGCGTTAGGTCGCTAATTTACACCCGTCTTGTGGTCTGGGCACACAACCAGACTGGGTCATCTTCAATGAATTCATCCTGACGACGAGACCGTACATCCGGACGGTGACGGATGTCAAGCCTGAGTGGTATGTCCTTGACCTCGATTTCCCCTTCGTATCATCTAACGATCTTGCTAGGCTTCTGGAACTTGCCCCTGTTTACTTTGATCTCGCCAGTTTCCCGGACAGTGAGGCAAAGAGAGCATTGCAACGCGCTGCTGCCAAAAAATTGGACATACACGAAAGGAAGCGGGATCTGGGAAGAAGAAGCTGAAAAAAACTTGAAGGAGCTGACTCATGGCATCTGTCGAATGTCTACCGTGTTGGCTATATTGAGTAGACAGAGAAAGTCCAAGTATCCGTATATGTCATTCCCTTAGCTTGAGTATATACAATGACTGCCGTTCCGCTCGCACGAATGTTTACGACTGCAATGCTTTGGCAGAGTAAGAAAGAGCCACTTTAACGCGGACAATGGCTAGTGGTCAATCCTCCTGACTATGGAACATGATGAACAGAGGCCGTTAAACCTGGGAAACAGTCACGATTCCGAGAGCAAGTATATGATGAACATCCGAACAAAACAACCGGCGCGGACCGCTGAAAGCAAAGACACCGAGAACTCGGATCCCCGTTCCATCCCTCCACATTACTGATACTACGCATAAGTGATGGTAACCACAGTGCCATTGGTTGAGACGTAGGTGAGGTCATCACCGTTCTGTGCCAAGATCGCGATGTTGGCCCCGTCTGGCGCGTAGGCCCCAGTGCTAGGACCCCGGCCAAGGAAAGTTGGTTTCGACTTGCATGCACAGGATCTGCGACGATCCATTTCGCGCTAGAGCCGCAGCGTACAGTATTCGATGTGAGCTCTCGTTGTTGTCCATTGGTGAGATTGCTGATGGAAACGACGCTCAACGTGGACGAATACGCGGTGACCGATCACGACGGAGGGGGTGGCTGTATCTTCGGGGCACCACTCATACCATGCTACGGCGAATTGGATTCATATGCCACGAGAACCTGTTTTACCAGTATAAGTTGGGTTCCCATTCACATCCGCGCCAGGTTGTATTTCGGCCCCGGTGAGAGAGCATGGCGGGTTGAGCACGTGTCACCATCGATACCAACCCAGATGGTGGCAGAGGCGTCAGCTGTACCGATGGGAACGGGGACGCTGAACTGACCCGTGACGTAGTTGAAAGCTCCCTGACGAATGAAACGTTTGAGATCGAGTATGAATGGGGTAGAAACCGAACCACATCGCCATGCAAGATAGCACAGGACCAGTTGGTGTAGTACTCTACGTCGTCGGAGGTGCCATTGGTCATGCGCATGGTGGATCGTTTCAGACTGACCTAGTTCAACTGGCCGAAATTTGGCTGGCGGTCTTCGTGACGGCGTTCTGCCAGAACCGCAGAAACGAAGAGGACAGAAGTAAGCATGGAAGAGCATCGCACACGCGAAGAAACGGTGTTATAATATAATATGGGTTGTTTGCAACGGTAGGGATCTGAAAAGGCAGCGAATGAGGCCACGGCGTTGATAAGCGAGGGAGTTATGTACCTACGTAATGAACATTTGCGCCGCCGCCACCGAGGTCCTAAGCCT
>JBBPOC010000956.1:0-12427 GCA_038091235.1 Tylopilus rubrobrunneus | reverse complement strand
GATCCGTATATACTAAAGGTGACAAAACCGTGCACCTGACGAGACTCCCTGTCCTTGAGGATATCCTTCTTGGCCCCCTCGCCCAACCTCTTCCCGCCCATGACATCATCGATGAGGCTCGAGAACGACTTATCGACAAATCTCCCCGCCGCAGGCGATTGGCGCTCATCAAAGTCGCCGATCGACTGCATATACCGCTGGATCGACCGTGTCTCTGTCAAGATCTGCTTTGGAAGTTTCTCCAGCGATTGTTGGGCCGATTGTACGTGATGGTCGTGTTTGGAGGTCGACGCAACGGGGGCGGCGTTGACCGTAGTAGGACTCACTGTGGGAGATTCCTCGTCGACAACGTCGGTCTCCTCGCGTTCGGCAGTATCACGGAACACAGCCTCGACGCCGGTCGAGGTGCCTATGCGATGTACTTTTTCGCTCAACTCGACCTTGTTGCGTTGACGATATTGCCGGACGACACGCCTGAAAGAGTTCCGGCCGAGTATACCTTTGTATCGGGAAGTGTATGCTTCGGATACGACTGCGAGCAGAGATGTCAACGTCGTCATGTCAGGGTGGGAACTTCTACACTCACCTGAAACGAAAATCGTTATAGTCGCAACACCAATCAGAGCCCAAACAACAAAGATGGAACGACCAGCTGGTGTGGTGGGGGTGTAATCGCCGTAGCCAATCGTAGAAAAGGAAATAAAACCTATCAGACATTGTCAGCTGGCAATCGCCGCCGAACTTGGAGTACTGACAAAAATATACAGCAGTCCCATAAGACCAACCCTCGGTCGCTTGGAAGATGGCTGCCCCTCCCTGCACAATAGAGTCAATGATCATCCCCCCGATTTTTTGTTCCTCACCATCCAGAAAATGAGAAACCAACCCCAACTGAAACCAGAGCGCGCATAATATGCCTTCTTCTCTGTATCCGCCACGACTGTGCGATAGTCTCCATCCTCTGTGGTGCCGCTCTGCAAGCTTCCGACACTGTCCTCAGCGGCCTCTGAGGTACCCTCATCCGACGTATCCTTGGTACCGTGCCCATTTGAGAGGGGGCTTCCACCAGATTCGTAGACGGCGAGGCTCAGCTTTGTCAGAATCGCGGCCATGCCTCCCAGTCGGCGTTGTGTCAGGGGCTCCGTAGAGTGCTCGTCTCGATGGTAGACGGGATGAACCACGAACCACGATGGTAAAGCTTGATGCTTAGCACCGGCGTGATGACATGGGGCCTGGTCATACGTGTCATAAAAGTCTGGGGGGAGGAAGGTATCGAGCGAGAAGCCGGTCTCGAGCGCTGCAGCCTCTAGTTGGCAAGGTGGGAGTGCCCACAAATTGAGTTGCGTGCCATGCCGTCGGCGAGTTTGGTGGATGCTTTTCCTTGTAATAGACCAGATTTCCCAGTGAATTCCCCAGAACATGGAAGTGAGAATTGACCAGAGGGACTTGCGATCGCTCGTCTTCTTCGGGATCCATGCAGGTGCTCGTAGTTCGCGCAGACGCCATACGATGGCATGCCTCCAACGGTGCTCAGCGCGTTTCCGACGACGCACAGCTCGTCTCCTCTCCTGGATTGCCAATAGCCGTTTTCGATAGCCGAAATCAAGACTTTCCAGAACGGTCTCGCGAACATAGCCAACCACGAAAGCGAGATTAATGACGCCGAGGGTAGCGTAGAAACAGATGAGTATTCTGGAAGCCCTGCTGTTCGGGACAATATCCCCGAAGCCGATAGTCTCGATGGTCACAACAGTGAAATATAAACCATCAATGAATGATAGGTCGAGGATGAGGGAGTTAACAAGAGCACCCAGCGCAAGGTAACAAAAGAGGCCAATTATGATGATGACAAGAGACCGTTGTCTTCGGGTGAGGCCACTCCCTACGCAGGCTATGAGCCGCCCTGTCCCACGAGAGCGAGAGTCTACCAACTCACCACTTCGCTTGAAATCTGGGGTCCGGATAAGATCGATGATGAGGGTTACGTTTGTGAACATGGATACAATTGTGGAGCACATAGTCATCCAGAATGCCTGGCTGAATGTGTAATCATCCTTGGTCGCTCCAAATGTAGCGAGAGCAATCATGTTGATGGTATCTGAACACAGATGTAGAATCGCGAAGCAAAAACTAACGGGAAACTTACCATGTATCGAGAGAAATATAACACATAGAATCGTCATGGTCTTGATACGCCTCTCTAGGAAACGAAAGACCAAACAGACGTTGGCCAAGACGGCACAAAGTAAACTCAAAGCGACTCCGACGTCGAGCAAAGGGGGGTTAGGTTTAGAGGCGATGATCGTAGAATCGCTCATACGGATGTACCAATTGGCTGTTAAGCCGGGTATGTTTAGCAGAATGGCAAAGGGGATGGCGATGCCAGAGAATATCGGTAGGATGCGATAGTGGGGTATGTATGCCTGAATCTCTTCTTCGTCACTTGGAGAAGGAAATACAGATGAAAATATTCGCGATAAAACGCGGCGTGGACCCCGTGGAGTTGTCTCTGGTTGAACCTCGACTTCGACATTCGGGAGAACGTCGTCATAGTCCTCCTCATCGTTTTGCAGGTCCGCGTCGTCTTCGTGAGTTTCTCCATTGACTTGTGGAGAGATTCCGGCACCATTCCCTACTTTCTCTGGGTCCTTCGCGTTCGGCGAGACCTGTGAGGGTGCGACTTGCAGCGCTTGCCCACGCTCCTCTTCGTCAGGGGTGTCCTTCTTCAGTAAATTGGTTAGGGACGCCTTCAAGTTCATTTAGAGCCTGTTATAGGGAGGACCAGTAGACATGGAATGCGGAAAGGGTACGTGGCAAGGGTGCGCTTGCATAACCAACTTGATACAATATAATAGTCGATGGAAAGGATCCGAGTGGAGCTCACGCTTATCACGTGCGCGCTTAAACTCGCCAAGGTCTTGACGCCACTTCCACGTATGTACTTAGCATCATCATCATGGCAGACATCCTCGCAGAAATCAATAAAATTCCTCCTGTAACGCGTTTCCTTGTTCTTTCATCCCTCGGCGTCACGGTACCCGCAATCATTGGCTTCGTGCCCGCACACAAATTGCTCTTCATAACCCCCCTCATTGCCAAGAGATGGGAGGTGAGTACGAATATTTCTGCTAGACGACCTTTGCATTGCTCAACGATTCGCAGGTCTGGAGAGTTTACACTAGTTTGTTCTTCGGAAGTAAGTGCGAGCCGATTCTTGGTCTTGTTCAACCTTCATTGTGGATGGGTTAGCCATGAGGCTGGAATACTTGTTCCACCTGGTGATGTTATAGTTGAGTTCTTCGTTTTCGCTTTTAACTTCGACTAATGGTACTCCAGCCGAAATTCCAACAGTCTTGAATCCTCGCATTATGAACGTCGTTCCTCGGATTACGCATGGCAGCTTTTCCTTGCCTCCATTGGGGTCATCGTCAGTCTCTGTCATCAGATTCATTACGAGATGACACTTATCAGCGTCTCTTAGGCCCTTAACCGTCCGTTTGGTTCCGTCGTCCACGACCACGCCTTTCTGAACTGCCTCACGTACTTGATGTGCGCGTTGGCTCCACCAGGTGCACAAACGTCCGTCATGGGCCTCGTTACAATTCCAGTCAAGTATTTCCCATACGCGCTCCTTGTAATAGACGTCATCAACGGACGCGCATCAGAGGGTCTGACGGGAATGATTGTTGGTCATCTCTGGTGGTGGTTGGTGTGGGGTGCAGGCACCGGGGCTGGGGGCGTGGAGCAGGGGAGGTTTGCGCGCTGGGCTCTGGCACCAAGGTGGCTCAGAGATTTGTTTGGCGAGCGTGCCGGGGAGCGCCGGAATACAAACAGGGGCGGATATCAAGCCTACGCACCCAGGCAGCGCGACGGGGACCAGGCTGCAGGCACTCAAACGTCTGGACACAACTGGGGCTCTGGTCAACGACTCGGCAATCATTAGCGCTTCTATGGCTGTCGTTCGGGTCCTGTACTCGGTCGGTAGCACTATCCTTTCCAGCCGTACTCGTCCCAGTATGCTTTCATCCTGTCTAGAATGTCTGAGTGTCCATTTTTCTCCAACCAAACCATCAATGTCCTCATTTTGAGCACCGACAGCACGCGTCCTTTGCCGCCAACGATGCCTTCGACCTCTTCCACCGTGCACCCTCCCTCTTTACCTCTTTCCTCCCTGTCCAGCAACTGAACCACCCCCACCACCTCTCCTCCCGCTGTCTGGATCGACTCGATCGCCTGCCTCACCGCCGTCCCAGCAGTCATGACGTCATCCAAGATCAGTACCTTTTTCCCACGCACAGGTACCCCGACGAGTTGTCCTCCTTCTCCATGATCCTTTACCTCCTTACGATCATACGCGAACCCATACGAACGGCCATACTTGGCACTTAGCACAAGCGCCGTGCAAGCCGCAAGCGAGATTCCCTTGTAGGCAGGCCCGAAAATGACCTCGAATGCAGGGACCGCACCCGCATCGACTGCATTGATAATCGTTGCTGCGTAGGCATTCGCGACCGTGTCGAGAATTTTGCCGCTGCTCATCAAACCGGCGTTGAAAAAGTAGGGTGAGATCCTGGTTGTCGTGCATAGATCGCGTATCATTATTCCATATCACGCGATCAATGCTGCCGATGGAGGTAGCTTACCGTCCTGATTTGAGAGTGAACTGGCCAAACTTGAGTGCGCCCACCTCTTCTGCTTGGATGAGGAGCTCGGTCTGATAAGTGTGTATAGCGTCGGCGGACATGATGACAGCGGTGGTGGAAACTTTCAAGTAGCAAGCAGATGATCTGAGTGTGATGCCGGCATCGGCATGTCAATAACTGGGGAATTCCGCGTCACGTGGTGGACCCCGCGCGGCGTGTAAGTTTTCCGAGATAAGTTCAGTATATCCAACACTTTATTCTGGGACGTTCTACCCGATGCCTCTCTCCTGCATGTAGATGCCACTCAATATTGAGTAAGATTCAAGGAGTCGATCATCCTGCGCTTGCCCACACGGGTTCTGGGGTGCTAGGTACGGCATGGTCAGTCCATCCCATCCACGAGGCATCGTTCTATGACGGTCTCGATTATCACTTTTAGGCTGCTCGCCCCCTTTGTAAACCGAATTTTCGGGAACAAGTCGCCTTGATCGGCAATGATCGATTGATCGTTACCACGGCGGTGATTGTGGAGATCCACACTGGCATGCCCGGGTCTCACGCTGAGTGGGGCCTTTCTGCTTCTGCTTCCTGGACGTTTGCACCTGCAGAATGGGTCTCGTATCGATCGATCCGAATAATAGCTTCCAGAAGCACATCCGTCGCATATATACCCCCCCTCTCCTGTGGATAAATGTCTGAACGAACGTAAACCTGAAACCGTCCCTCCGATATCCAACTTGAAAACTTCATCGTTACATAACATGGCTACCGTGCGCATGTATCTGCACCTTTGGATTCTAGCTGACTTGATGTCTTTCAGATACCCGGAACCGTACAGGAGGCAATCGCAGAGATCAAGCAGATCTGCGAGCGCCCGAACAGTAAATCGCAGTATTTTGCATTCGGTATGTGAACCATATATCGCTCGGCGTTGCGAACTCATCGGAGTCCCAGGTAGCGAGGGATACAAGAGTAGTGTGAGGCACTTCTTCGAAAGCAGCACGGAGATTTCGGCTGGCGCCGTCCAGCCTGGCTCAAAAGAAGATCTACGCGATATCGTAAGTCTTGGAACGCGATCTCTTCGCGCACACTTCCTCACCCACACACTCTGCCATCACCAAGTTAAAAGTCATTGGA
The DNA here is from genome assembly GCA_038091235.1 of Tylopilus rubrobrunneus. Taxonomy (NCBI): domain Eukaryota; kingdom Fungi; phylum Basidiomycota; class Agaricomycetes; order Boletales; family Boletaceae; genus Tylopilus; species Tylopilus rubrobrunneus. Next base: position 6,647 of record JBBPOC010000956.1, on the reverse strand, counting down.
AAGCCTGGGTACCAAGTTCCGTTCGCTGTAAGCCGGTCCTTGCCTGACCATCTCTTGATAATCACTGGCACGCGTGCCCTTTTTTTTCTCTAGGTTAAGGGCGGTGGCCATGCAACGAACCCCCGCTTCAGTTCTACCAAAGGCATCCAGATTTCTATGTGCCGTTTCAACAAAATCCGCCTCGAGAAAAACACCGAGTCTCTTCTCCCGAGCGGCTCCGATGGGACTCACTCCATTGTGCACATCGGAGCGGGTTGTCTCTTCGACGAGGTTTACCGAGAAGTGGTTCCCCGTGGCCTCAACATTGTTGGAGGGTCGTCGATCGGCGGTGTTGGCGTTGCAGGGTGGTTGCTTGGTGGCGGCTATTCGCTGAAGACGAACCAGCATGGGCTAGGGATCGACAATATTTTGCAGGTGGAGATTGTCCTTCCTACTGGGGTGATCAAGAAGGTCAACAACCAGAGCGTGGACGATGATAAATTGTTGTTTGAGGTCGTGAAGGTGCCAGATGTCTATCGTTTCATGACCCCTCAAAGTTGAAAATTCTGCTAGGGAGGAGGTAACAACTTCGGGATCGTTACTGAATTCACGGTTCGAGCACACCCCCAAGCGAGGCGGACTTACGTACGTCTCCAGGCATTACTTGCCCTTCTATACATTTACTCTTTGGTTGTAGGGTTGTCTCTTGCAATACGAGGTCGAAGACTTCGAAGAAGTCAAGACTGCTGTTGTCAACTTTGCCCAACAAAAGGACCCGAAAGCGTGTATCGTTGCAGCATTCAGATACTCCTGCAGCTCTGGTGGTATAAAGGTATGTTGTAACGCGTTGACCACGCTGTATACTCTTCCTTATTCCAATACCGAAGGCCAAGTTAACTGTACAATGCTTCTATGATGGACCCATGTTCCGAAACGACGGTCCTTTTTCAGAGTTTTTCGATATTGATCACAAGACCGAGAGCGGCGGCGGCGACACTGTCGGATGGCAGTCTGGCCGACCCTCTGTCAACTCTCTAGCAATATCGGCACACACGGCACTTCCTGATTTCCGAGCCCCCCCAAGCATCCACAAACAATCGGGACTAGTGGAGTACAGTGACTATCACCTCTTTGATCATCAAACGTCCCTTGTCAACGGGGCGTTGGACACGCAGGACATCCAAGTAGAGGATTTTAAGTCGCCACCACCCCCTGCCTATAGCTACATGGACGTTTTCAAAAGTAAAGCTCCAGTCACGATCTCGTCCGAGTCGTTGGACATTGAGGCTATCTTAAAGGCGCCAAACCAAGGTGGAGCGTTCAAAATTGTTGGTGCCAATGAGAGCACTTCTATGTGAGTGTAACTTTCTTTCTGCGCACTGGCCGTTGCTCAGACGTTTTCTTTGATAGCGAGCAACTCCGGCCACAGTCACAGGATTATGTTAAGCGGGCGATGGCGGGTGTCGGAGAGAACCCTCGGTATGTCCACCCGTCGGGCTAGACCCACGTGCTAATATCGGGAGTTCCAATCAGCGGTCGTTGGGGAAATGTCATGGTCGACGTTTACACCAAGGAAATCGTTGATGAAATTGCGCGTCAGGCGTCCGTAAGTAATCCGTATGTAACTCGTCCGTCCAACGACGAATGTTCACGTGGTCGTCGTTTAACGTTAACCCCCATAGAAAGCTGCCAGGGAGATGCCCGGCCACGGCGGCAAACGTGTCGTGATCGACATTTGGCCTTTCACCGAGACTATGTTCGACAACGCCACCGAGTGTGCTTGGCCGCACGTCAAGGGCAAACCCAATGGCCCTATTCTCGCCTACTTCCTCTGGGAAGGTTCCGAGAACGACGGTTTTTGGATCCAGCAGATGGAACGTGCCCTGAAAGGGATCAAGAAGAAAGTCGACAAAGAGCGTGGGTCCACCGCGGCTCCGCTCCCGGTCTACTTGAACACGGCGCTGGACACGATTCGTGTTGAGGATATTTACGGTGATAGTGATAATTTCGAGAAACTGAGGACCGCGAGAGAGAAGTTTGATCCTGAACATGTCATGGACTTGACTGGAGGGTTCAGGATCCCTCATCCCGAGCGGCGAAGACGGCAGCATTAATCTGAATGTGTGTACGATTGATTACTAGGGATGTTCTGTCAATGTCAATGCCGGTACTTTCGTTACGGTTGCTTTCTGGTCACATCATGTTGACATTACTAGTACTTCCTGTACTCTCTCAAGTAACCCTACAGTAGTAAGTACACTGAGGTCTGAAACCTCTTCAGACAAAACATCACATTTGCGACCCTGCGCGCCGGCTATGATTCTTCCGAAACCGAGCCTGAACCGTTATCATGGCAATTACTTCACCGACGTTCCATTATTACGCTTCTGCGACACCACATCCACGGTCTTCTATTAGATCCGAATCCTGCAACAGCCTGCTAGCAGGCATGGAGATCATAACGTTCAACATGCGTGCTAAGCTCAGCCTGAGGTCTCTTCACATCAGCGCGTCTCTGATTTACCTGGCCCTCTAGTCATGATAGTATTCTCGTCCTTTTCTTCGCCTACGCCTCTGCACAGTGAGGCTTCCTCAGGCCGCTAACCCAGGGTAATGTTCTTTTACAACCGATGCACATGCGCATCCGTTGATATTCCTAATTGCAAAAAATGTGACTCGCACTGGCGGTATAAACCACGTCTTCTTTCTGTGCGAGAAGGCTTGGCTGATAGGCGCGTATCGTGACGTCAATATCTGGGCGGTAGCTTAGCCAAGCTAGCCCTGCATCAAGCATCACGACTGCCTGCCTTTGGCGCCGAACTCGACTTGTGTGTGCGTCTTGAAAGTTGACTTTGTTTGCAACTCTTTGGGACCTCCGGGTATGATTGCCAATCCAAATGGACATACGCCCGCACATGAGCATCACGATAGTCGTGCCGTCGTCCTTCAAGTTGTTGATTACCTGCCCCTGACCGCTCTCACCATCATGATCAGATAGAAGTGGTCAGACTACGGCCGGAGGTATCGAAGCTGCGGCAGGCGACTGCTTCTCCCTCGGTTGGAAGTTAACCAGCTCAGACCTCAAGATGGTTCATGTGTCTGGTATAAGGAGAGTCAGATCAGCGCTGGGCCAGCCATTGGCAATCATACATGGCTCAGAAACGAGTCCAAAACCGTTTCGTTACACGCCCAGACGCCGAGGGTAAGTAGTATCGGGCTCCATACTTGTTTCTATAGGCATGGGGTGGGTTGACAGCCTATGTCCACTGAGCACGTGTTTTTTCGGGCGTGAAGCCTCAAAGGCTGACATTCGTTCACTGTTGCCATGTCGCTCTTGCCACAGCGATGCACCAACGTGACTGAGCACATGTCTCGCATGCACGAGATTGCTCGGAGGTCTCGGATCATACAGTTCTCCGAGTTTGTTCTGACGAGACTCCTGAAGCTTGACACTGCAGGTGGCTCATCAGTGAACATGGCCATCAAGAGACAATTGCGGAAGAAGTCAAGTGACCCCAGATCCATGCCGACTAACGCCCAGCCCTTTTCAACGTGCACGTCGTCGCCGACAGGGCACTTCGGAACTTGGAGGATTTGACCAAGGAAGAATGACTTGCTTGGGGCTGTCGTCCTGAGTGTCCAAAAAGCCTCGAGGGGAAGTTACGAACGGCGCATTTGCTGGCTAGTCATTGTGGTAGCGATGTAGTCTGACACAACAGTCTGCCAAACTCGTCCAAGCAACATGGTCAGTACATAGCACAAAGGAAATCAAACACGATGTCCCAGTAAGTGAACAGGTTTCGAACCGAGGCATGGGGAACATCCGGCTTCGATGTGACAAGCCCCCCCCAGTAAACGCTTGGTGCAAGAGACACATCCGAACTTGCCACTAAGGCTACACCACTGGTCGTCATGAACCGGTGAGGTGACAACCAAAACAAAACGACACACTCACGATCACGCACAGACCAAGTAAGGCGACCTTTGTATGGTCAGCGGCACGCATAAGAGCGGTGGACAACACGGCCCTCGCGACCCAGCTGGCCAGTGACACAGCGTGCCATATCCTTGGCACTCATTCAGCGGCATGTCCGGCGTGTCGAGCGACCACTGCGCCGTCTCGGGGTGCAGGGGGGAGCTGGTGACGAGGATCAACAGCGAAGTCATGAAGAACGTCAGGAAGTGCATGGTTCGTTGGGAACCGGTGGTCGAGCAGAACAGGACACATCGGTCCTCCGAGTCGCTCTTAGGACGGACGGTTTCGAACTCCGATCGTGCACCCGCTGAGTTTAGTTGCTTCGGCAGGGGTCGGAACAGAAACGAAATCAGGACTGCGCCTGAACGGTTTTCTGACTTGAATACCCATTACGAATACGAACGACACGGAGACTCTGAATTATACATGGCTAGGACCAGCGGAACGTATGCTCAAGGACAAGAAACGCGCCACATACTACGACAACAGTGGATGCAAGAAGCGACGTAGCACAGAGATACAAGACACACAATAATCCAGATTAGTGTTGATTCACTGTCAACGACGTCAGCCCTCCTGAAAATATCCCAAGCGAATGTATTAATACGCACCGTCAGCGCAGACCTTGTAGGGCGTTTTGATCACGCTCAGCGGCACGCACAACAGGGGCGCGCAGCAAGGGCCTCTCGAGCCAGCTGGCCAGTGACAGAGTGCTCCTTCGGGTTTGCATTGTTGGGTCTGGTCTATGGCGTATTGTGAGTGAAGATGCGGTGCATTTGGGCTGACATCAACGAGAGGAGAACCGAAGACGAGAGCGAACGAGGTCGCAAGGAACATCAGAGCAAGACGCATGACGAGCTCAGAGTCTGCCAGCAAACCCCCTTCAACCTCTTATGTACTCTGCATTTCCAACTCCGCGCCACTGCTACATCGCTACACGAATAGGGAAACTAGAACAACTGCTCTTCCTCCGGCTTCCAGTTCTTGGTGATGTCCCATATACCAGCCAGCTTTGGACCGAGCACTTCCTTCGCTGCTGCGTCAGTGGGGCAACTCCGTGGCCTGAAGCTGTTGAAAGCCCGCTCTCTCAGTAAGCCCTCCCAAACCAGGTAGCAAGCATTGTCCTCCAGCGACACAATACCCTCTCCCTCCCCATTCGAAACCCCATCGGCCTTGTCTTTCCCTTTACCCTCCGTGCCCTCTTCGTCGCTTTCCTCAATTTCTACCTCTTCCCCTCCACGAGGACGAGCAGCCTGCGTCCAGGCGATACGATTACGCATCAAGTGCTTATATCGATCGACGAACTTCTTCGCGCCCTCAACGTAGATCATGCTGAATCCAGGATTGAATATACACAATCCTGTCAAGTTTAGCTGTTCCGCGTTTTTCCGGACTTTGAAGCGATGAGCTAGATCCGACAAATTCTTGATCCTTCATTGAGACAACATTAAGTTGGAGATGGCGAAGAATGATGAGGGGAGGACATACTTGAAGATAGCACCACAGATCCCTTTCTTCTCCTCCTCCAACTTCTTGTTCTCGATCTTTTCACGTCGCTGTTCATCCGTAAGCTTGCGCTCTGCATTCATCTTTTCGTGTGTGTGCTTCCTCATGGCCACTTCACGGCGCACACGAGCCTCAACCCGCGTCGGATCTTGGACCGCATCCGAGGTCAAAACTTTCATCAAGTTGGCAAGACGAACTAGCAGGCATTTAACATCACGCCATGGTTGATCCAGCTTGAACCAAATACCTTTCGGAGGATCGGGGGGAACGATGCCCATCCGAACGCGGTCGCGCTTGTCTTGCAACTCGCCCTGTCGACGTTGTTTCCTCATCTTCTTTTGCTCCTGTGGATGGCGTTAGAAAGAAAGAGTGACAAAGAAAGATAATGTGACGTGCCTTGGTGGTCAATTTGAGTGGCTTGAGGCTAACCTTGTTCTTGTCACTAGAAGCGGGTATCGGAATGGGATGCTGGATATACAGCGTGACCGGTGAGTCGGGGGTGCGAATATTGAGATATTTAAAACCGAGTGCAAGGTCGTCATATGTCTTGTTCGGTAGTAAAGCAGCATCCCACCACTCCGCATCCGGAGGTGGTTCACGCTGCGTACGACGTCAGCTTCATGGGTTTCAGTGGGAAAAAAAAGAATCTAACCTTGATATTCTTTTCCAGAGTCTCAAATTCGGAATCCAACCCTGCTTTGCGAGCACTCTCCGCAATACGTTGCTTCAACGCCTCTAGTTGGTTCTCTTGTCGCATTTGGTTCCCTAGTTGCACGTACTTGCCCTTCGGATTAAACCTAAATGAGCGACCAGCTCGTTCCTTTGGAACCCCTTCAAAGCCACTGTCCTTGACCGCGGAAGGGCCGGAGGAATAAGGGTTGGCCTTGGTTTCGGCAATGGGAACCGGAGTGGGAGCAGGCGGGGGAGTAGGAACATTACGTATATTTGCCTAATAACGAGCATAAGCAAGGGATCAACAACCAGACGATCTGATATCCGCACCTTGATAGAGGCAAACTTGGGCTGCATCGGTTTGTACTTGTCCTTCTTGGACTGGGGCGCTGCTGGAGTCGTATCAAGTAGCAATGGGTGTGCGGCCATCTTCAGACCCGCTCCTTGTTGGGCAGGCTCAGGCTGCTTGTTTTTCCTTCCAGTCTGAGGCATGGACTACGTTGGGGCGTCAGGG
>JBBPOC010000955.1:0-12448 GCA_038091235.1 Tylopilus rubrobrunneus | reverse complement strand
GTGGGAAGGGGAACAAGGACTGACCCAATGCTCTTCCAGCCATCTATCCAACCCTTCTTGGTCCACTCGCCTAATCGAGGAGATTGGAGTTCGTACGCGAGAGATAAGAGTCTAGGTGTATCATCCTCTCCATCTAGTTCCACCTCGTCTTGTTTGAAACCCAATTCAGTGAAGAACTGGACCGTTCCCTGAGTGGAGATGATGTCTCCGTCCGGATCTACACAAAACCATTCACGCTTGTTACTTGGCATGGGGAGATCGGGTCACTGCTACCTCTGTATTTCTCGAAGAGGGTGTTTAATTTGGCCGTCGACACTCCGGATTCTGCTCTGCGGCTACCGCCATCCTGGAAGAAAGCATCGACGGCAGCATCGAGTCGTTTGTATTTGTCGAGGTATCGCTTGGCTTCCTTATGCCTATCGGACAACGATGACGGATAATCCAAGGACGACGATGCGTATGAAACTCACGATGTGCCAGTTATGCTGCAAAATTCAGCATAGTTATCCTTTGCCGATCTTGACTGTAGAGCGTTAGTACGCGTAGTAATCTCTAGACATTGAGTTGAACTGACCATCTGTGTTTTGTCCTGGTCCAAGTGGAAGCTCGCCTCCGAGTCGGTGACCCGGTACGATAAGCGCCTAGCGGACGATCCCGAGCCGCTGGCATTGAAACCCCAGGTCACGTGCTACTAATCACGGGGCCATATCGTCCTCGCCAGCTTGTCAAAAAGCCATTCATTTAAGAGGGGACCTTGTTCATCTTCCACGTCAAGTTCCGTTCGCGCCAAGGGTCGCCCACTCGTGGAACCGTCCTGCGCGATCATGGCGGCCTTCCATTTTCATCTCACCTGCCGTCAGATGGTCCTCCGATTCTCAGCTCGCAGCCGATGATACCTAATTTCAGCTCTCTTCATTCGTACCAGTCAGGGTCCTTAATCTGGCAAAATTGAAGCCACCGGGCGCGGTTGTCCTGACCCTTGCTTTTCTCATTGTTAGTTTTACACTGCCACATTGCCCAATGCAATATCCCGTCGTCGACTAGCCCCGAGTTATCTTTCGAGATCCAGGTTTGCTTTTGACACACCCTGACTGCTTTCATGATTCGACCCTTTCCAGGTCCACGTTACTGGGCGCGCGAGTTCCCCGTTCTCGCGTTTGCCATATTCGGACGGTGGCTTGGCCCTATCGGTGGACATGTGCCCAAACACATGTCCCATCACCCCCTACTTTGAGCGACGAAATGAAAAAGATGCCTTGTATTGATCGCCTAGCCTTCTTTCCCGGCACTCACCAAAGTGTAACTTCCATTCTCTCGCAACCCCTTTCGGACGCATGATGATGCCATCTAGTGTGATCGAACAACATGTGCGGTCATGGGTGCAACTAGATATCTATTCATGAACGGACGCTTGCGCCATGAACTGCTGGGGCGTTTCCGGTTTGGGCCCGAGATAAGCTGATCACTGGGTGTCAAATAGTTATTATGTCAGTCCATTCTGCCATAGGGCTCCGCCATCCCTCCCAAAACCGTTCACTGACGTGTTCCTCCTAGCTCTACCCCATGCTGCTGACAGTTCCACGTCATTTCCCCTCAACGCCTTCTTATCGTGCGTGCTTCCCGTGATCGCCACTCGGATCTGGTTGATATGGATGTACGGAGGTGTGTCTTTCTCCGCGAGTTTAGCCTGCGATCATATCAACATCACTGCATTCGGATCCGTCCTAGATGGGACATTATCGTTATATTTGACACAATGACGCTCACTCAGGTAAACTGCCCATTTCCCCACCGTATCCGTGTTGAACGGGACGGGTTCGAATATTCCACGCAGAACTGACTGTGAGAATTCGCGCCGTTGGGCGGCGCTAAGCACGCCTTTTGATTTTTATTGTGCCTTTTCCCCCTTTTTTCCCTTTGTTTGGTGGCATTTACCCTCGCTCGAAGGGCGGTGCAAAAATGAATTGTGGGAACCTGCGGATATACTCCACGGAGAGGCCAATTTTAGCATTCGGACCCACAGGAGGGAGTCGGCGTGTAACAGCTTGCGGCTCGCTGGGTGCAATGAACTACGGCGTTCCTAGCACTGACCAGGGAATCACTGTCGTCATCGCATTCCGTCATTTCACCGATGGCAAATGGGAACCGACCTGATCGATATCTGCGATCCGACCTGTGTTTACGCGCTCGTTTCCGTCACGTTCAACCACGAATTCACCTTTTTTTTCCGCGCGGATGTATTAGAAGCCCTTCCGTGGTCTACCCGCATCCGTCTCCCGAATTGATTGTTTGAGGGGGATATGGTCGTCAACGACAAGCAAAAGAGGGCCCAACTGGAAATAAGTGGCATTCCCGATATGATTGCCGCAAGTGGTTCGGATAACCACCTGAAACCCGATGGCCTCCCAGTGTCATTAGATCCCCATCCCCCGCCTGGGAGCGATAAGTGATGACGTCCGGGATTTGTGAGCGCTTGAGCGTGTTGGTCGCCACACGTTCGCGCATGTCAGGAAGCGTGCGGAAAATACGTCCTTACGAAGATGAAGGATGCGTCACTTTTTTTCGATCAGGCACATGCGGCCCAAAGCAGAGGTACCAGAACCACGTAGTCACGCCTTGTGAGAGAAACGACGCAGGCGGCCACCGGAATAGTAGACGGAAAAAAATTGAAAGACGAATAGGCGCGAATCCGCCAATTTTGCAAGGCACCGACGGCGGAAGTACGACGTCGCGGGATTTGCCGGGCCTAGATCGTGATCACACCTTGTTTTGTCTCAAGGAAAATGCGAAAAATATAATTTTTATTTTCTGCGTTAAATGGAGCAACACGCCAGGTGCCTTGTTCCGTGATACCGGACAGGCAGCATGTGGAACGCTGCTTGAATACCAACTCGTTAACTTGAGCTCGATCGTGAGGAAATATTATACGTGGGCAGTGTCGAATGGGTGTACGCTTGGGATGGGGTTTTAAGTTACAACAGAATACTTCAAGACACGAAAGAATACAAAGTATGATGGATAGCACAGATATAATGTCGAAATTGGGCGTGGTATATGGAACAGGTATCAATGCGACGATAGCAAGGTGAGCGATTCACTGCGACCATGAATCAGTATCTATCCTGACGAAGTTTGTCCAGTGGACTCACAGAGTCAAGTTCGGACGATGACGCGTCGAGTGTGCTTGCCTGCACGTCGGCGGTCGGCATATGGCGTTGGCCGACGCCAAGCCTCGTCTGTATCATCTCGATAGTCCTCCGAAGCCTGGAACTCTACTTTTGTCCCAGAATGTGGATCGTGAGGTGGTGTACGTAAAGTCATGCCGGCCTGATGTGATGCTGCTGTATGGAGATTGAGGGGGAGTTGAGGTGGCTGTCCGTGGGGGGAACCAGGGAAGACGGCAGGTGATTGTGTGGGTGCCGGTATTGGACGAGATTGGCGGGAAGGTTTGGAATGAGGGTAAGACGCCTCGGGACTAGCTGGTGGGTGGATGGGGGACTGGTGTGGTGGATGTGGATGCAGCAGTGGCCAGGTCCGGGGTTGGCCGTTGTGTGCAGAGGCTTCTCTGCTTTTTGCGCTGTGGTGTGATGTTTCATCTGACGATGTGGGTGGCACGTCGATTTCAAGGCGCACACGGACGATTTCCTTGCCGGCCTGGGCGAAGAAGGCACGCTCCTGACGCTGGAAAAAGCCACTGGTTGGGCCGGGTCTCATCTCGGCGAAACCAGCAGGTGGTGCGGGGGGGAAGAGGGCCATGAGCTCATGACCTGTGGGTGGGGCAGGGTACTTTCGCGGGGCAGGGTTGGCATCTTGGGTGAGGTTGACGTCTGGGATAGATTAGTGGGGGTGACGGGGAGAGAGGATGGGGTGTCACCTCGCAAAGAGCTCGGGGAGAGGGGACGCCTGGAGGAGGGGATGTGGGCAGCGGGATGAGACTTGGGCGGTGGGCTGCGTTCGGCGGCGGTGGTGGTGGAGGAAGAGGAGGAAGGGGGAGAGTTAGATACGGGACGAAGATGGAAGGACATGACGAAGACAGGGAGGGGAGGGAGGGGAGAGAGTGAGGATTATATAGGGATAGGCGAAGACGTATGACGGACACGGATCGACGAGTCCAGGGCGGGGAATCCTGTTTTAGAACATGGCATAGGCCCGGGGAGCGAGGAGGTTGAATTCATAATATTCCCGCTCAGTGAAACGACGGAACGAGAAATGGACAGTCTCCGGTCCGCTTGGGTCAGGTTAATAACGAAACTGCCAGAGCTGGGCGCTGCCACGAGGTCGCACAACAAGCGAGCGGGTCATGCGATTGCCAGCTCCCATTGACTCATCGAAAACGCAGCATTCTCTAGGCCAGATCAGGCCAGATCTCGCTCTCATTTCCATGTTGATTTACCGATAGCTGTAATGGAACGCGCGCGATTCATCCTGGCATGTAACAGCCCTCTGATGGCCCGGTCATCGCCCGCATCAGCTTCGCAGGTTCTCCCCGCGTTCCTTTCGTTGTCGGTAACTTTATGCCTCAATCGGCCCTCGCTTTCTCTTCCACCGTCTCTCGCGATTATTATTATTGACAATCCTCTTTTGATCGCTTGGGCTATGACAACCTCTCACACCCCCTCCTGCCTGGATCCTATTCATCGGACTTATTCTTTTGCGCAGCCAAGTCGGCCACAACCCTCCCGACTTGTATCGACGTGTCAGTGGGAGATCTCCCAGAAACTATCATGTGTCGACAAAATTACTTGTTTCTCTCCCTTCTTTACCGCCGCATCTGGACGATCTTGGCTTGAATCTCAAACCCTGGGACAGCTCCTGTCATGCCATCAGTCGACGCCAACCCCCTTTACGACCATGTCACCTACGTTATGTCTGTACGTCGTAGTATTATTCATTTTATCACCACGCTTTTCATGTCATCAACTCACCCTGTACGACATCCTCCCTGTCCGTCGTTGCTCGTGTGAACTCGTTCGTGTCACCATATGGGCTGGGAATCGTATGGCGGAAATTCCGTTCCCCCATCTTCTCGGCTCTCCTTTCACTTGAAGCAGCCTTCTCGCAATAATGAACGTTCACCTCCGCCCTTCGGCCAGCCTGGTTCTTTTAGGAAATTATTTCAAAGTCGTACATATCAATGTCGGAAACGAGGTGCTTCGCGATTATCGTCTGGAATTCGTTCTCAAGCCTGTACCGTAGATCTGGCGTCATCCCGAGATGCAACGTCCATCCTGGAACACGCTCGTCAGGTCCTAGGTACACATCCATCACATGGAGGTTATCTGCAGCGGCATGAGCCGTCTCGTCGGCTGTGGCGTGCCTAAGGCGATATCTCAGTCCGTCCAATGCATCCGACAGAGAACCGACATATCGACGATCACTACAGGGTACGCGTCATAATGGGAAGAGTCTCGACTCTGTTGTTACGTGCTACGGTCTCACCGACGACGCGCTTGATCGCTCCGGGCTTGGCATCTCAGATGCAAAGGTTCGATGTTCGCAGCCCGTCCCTTGGACGTGACGAGTACTCGCATCCTATCATAGCGCCACATGATGGGCCACTCAGGAAGGACCGTAACCTCCACGTATGGGAATTGATGACATAATCACCTGTACTACGCCTGCCACCATCGATCTCAGCGTGGACGAGGACCTTCTTGTGGACAACCACTCAGAACACGCCTACACTCGCCATGGTCGAAAAAACGCTCAGCACCGGAACGCTCAATTTGCGGTTCATGCAAAATGCCCGCAGAGCACAACAGCTTCCCCGGGTCGAACCTGAGCAAGCGCATGTAAAGGACAGCGCGGAGTGGGAGGTATCCCCAGAAATCAGGGAGGCATGGGGACCGAGTGCTTATCGTGGTGAGAAGACGTGAGTTTCTATCCGCGCTCTGTGTGCTCTGACAATGTACATTTACGCTTCCTCGTGTTTTGGACTTTGGTATCAGCGTTACTTACGAAACGTCTTACCTTCCATTTCTCTTCCCTTCCCTTCGTGATACGCCTGCTGCGGATGGTCTGTCGTCTTTATCTCCTTCAAACACATTGCGTCCACGAGGTCGGCGAGTTTTTAACAAACGCGGCGAAGAAGTTACCCAGGAGGTCCGCGGTTCGTCCTTACATCATAGGATCACCGAACTAACCGTCGTGGCCTCGTTGCCAGGCCTCGAGTTCAGCAGTAAACTCCGCACCCCCAGAGAACATAGATCAAGAGGCAAGCGATCAGACTAAAAAGAGCCGACCTCACTCGATATCCTCAACCGGTATGGCCTCGCTCACGGCAAGGCAGTCGAAAAAGTCCAACAAAGATCCCTCCAAGCTTGCAAAAAATCTCATTTTCGACATGACGGGTGTCGGAATTGACTTGAGACAATCTTCCTCGATGCAAGGAACAACAACCTTCTTGCGGCCGTCAGGTGTCGACGGGCCGGCGGACCCGGCCAAGTCTTCTCATCCTACGAAGACGGCAACCCAGTCGTCAACTGAGGCTATGAACTCTCCCAAACCAAAGGTAAAAAGGCCACGCACAACGAGCGAAGGAGATAAACAAAAGAAGAAGACAAAATTGACCTTAATCGAGTAACCTAACGAAATCCCCGGCCCGCGCAAGTGCGTTCTCCGGTTGCCGAGGCGTTGCTGGATGCTCATCATACCTATCTGCGAAGGCACTAATGGATCGCATCTGGCGTTGAGGATCGACCATTTGTTGCCTACGCCCTTGCGTCTCCTACGTGTTTCTCCCTCGGTGGTTCCATTACAGCATACTTTGGTCGATTCGGATCCCTTTTCGCACTCGCGGCACTCTGCTATGTCATTAGATGAAGGCGCTTATGAAACTTTATCGGCGCGTCCTTGATGGGATTGATCCCCCAGTCTGCCGCATTTTTCATCGCAGTACCAAATGTGAAAAAAGAAGGCCTATGTCTTTGATAGCCGTACCCGCACACTTCTTTATAGAAGGTTCCCTATGTCGTGGAACGCTAGCACGTCATACTCTTTTCTCTGCATGGATTAGGCGGCCGCACTGCGGACATGCAGCTTGCTTCTCCTCCACGCGCCTCATAATTTTCCCGTCCCACCCGATGGGTTAACGGCTGTTCCTCATCGCTTGGGCGGACCAAGAGTCTAGTGAGTATATACTATGCATGACAGCATGTACTTGGCGCACGTCATAATATTAGCATGCCTTCCTGTGACCGTCTTGGTCGAGCTTCCCGATGCTGTATCGGTGCTAGGTCATTCATTTCGCCCGCGTTGGGCACATTTAGTTTTCGGTGATTTGTACTCGACCGAATTACCAAGACAAGGGAACGCATGCCCCATGGACTGCAACCTTGTCGACGTTATTCAGGGGTGGGTTCCTGCGCGTTCACCCAACAGGAAAAGGCTTTACGGCGCAGCTCATTTGACCCGGTCTCGTCGTGGTATATACCAAATCCGTCTACACATGTTTTCCTTTCACGACCTAGAGGATAATAATGGCATCGCGTGTATGAAATACACTGCGGGGTGTTCAGGGTGACACCAGGGTGCAACTGCTCCGTCGGTCCATGATATCATCGATGGAAGATCCATCGATGGCGTTATTGAATACCACCCGTGCCATGTCCGTTTTCTTTAGAAGAGGCTATTCCTGAAACCAAACCTTGTCCGAGTTGTGACTCGGGCGTTGTCGGCCCAGACGCGTCAAGACGCACACGTTGGCACGCGTGCCTTGGGCGTCGGACGTGCCGGTCTGGATTGAAACGTGGGTAGCAACGGGGACACGCTACGACTGATCTCAGTCGCAGACAGTTGTGTCCTTCAGATCCCAGAAGCGAACAGGTGCCGCCGCCGCCGCCGCCGTCTGCGGCGGTTGCGTGCTCTTCACGGTTGCGTCCCCCGTATGTGCGGACTTGGGCGTCTCCCTTTCCCCCAGTTGGTCATGTGTGCGCGTGTGTCTGACGCTCTTACGCAGCACATAATGGATCCCTCATCTCGGCGACAATGCGGCGATGTCATGGGGGCTTCGACACGCCCCGTTCATTAATGCATTTCGGGGACAGACCCAGGGGGTGGCTATTTTCGGTCGACGCGACACATGTTCCGGTCAACAAGGACCCGCGGGGGGAGTGGCAACAACGGGCATAAAGCCATGGCGCATGTGGTCTCTGGCTCAGGGTTGAGGTGGGGAGAAGGAGGTGGAAGGTTGACGTCACCTAGAAGACTGGTAGTGAGCCGACAGCGCAGTGATGTAGCATTGCTCAACGTCTTCTTCGCGTTAGGCCCGAGTTGTACGATATTGGCTAGGGTCCGCGTTGGTCCAACAGGGGCTGTCAGATCAGAGAGAGGCGCCACAAAACGATCAAGCCAGGTCGTACTTGTCTCGATTCGATGCCAAGATGTAGAAGACACCGCGATAAGGCTTCCATGTCTTGGAAAGCCTGGATGACAAGCGCATATCGTGATATCGCTCTCACGTCCCAGGCATGTTAGTGGTGTGGACCGTCATTGAATTGAACCGTCACGATCGAGGAGAAAAATAAAAGAAAAATGCGTGAATGGCATAAATAGCGCGTTGGTGTAATGAAGTTCATAAAGATAATCAGCATTCGTTCATATCTGCAATGGTTTCGTGATCGTATGAATGCAAAAAGGGGGTCGAGGGCGGAGGAGAGTAATTTGTCCTGATCCAGAGGTCACCTGTTTATCTAGGTACCGTTCACCGCCCTTGCGGCACCGCGCATTGACGTCGTTAGAGAGATGTCAACTCGGAGGTGGTCAGCGGTCAGCGGTCCTCGTCATCTGTCCCTGGGAAGGTGCTGCCGCTTGCGGTGAAGTATTGACGGTCGTGTGGCGAGCCGGCGGTATTTCTGCTTGGGTATAATACGAGTTCTCCACGCTCGTTTACCCGCATGCCCGTGCCTCCGCTCGAGAACGACAAATACGCCGTACTGAGCGAACCCTCCTTGGTCGAGGGGACACCTGAGGAAGCGCCCGACGAGCCATACTCCGTGAACCGCGCCGAGGAGAACTGGGATACGGGCGTCCTGGAACGTATGGAATGGTGTGCCACAGAACCCGTTGTCGAGACCGTGCCCGCAGCTTCCCTCGATCCGAGGGACTCGATGGTCGCCATGCGGCGCACGAAGCCACCCATCATAGCAACATACTCCTCTTCCTCGCCACTGCTTTCCTCCTCGTCGTCCCTGGATAGGGAAGACCGCGGTTCGGAGGATACCTCGGGGAACGTCGGTCCGCCTGGAATGGCTCGCCGGTATCCCCGTGACAGCACACGCTCGTCGAGGTCTTCACTTAGCGACGACGCCTCGGAATACTCCCCGGGTCTCTGGGGATTGTAAACGTCCAGATAAGGATACGTAGGTTCGGTGGCTCCATAACCATAAGAGTACACAACATCGTCCTGCCTGCCCATTTCTTGGATGGATTCGCCGTCGTCGTGGATGGATGAGAAGGACTCGGAACCAACACTGGCCTGTGAAGCGTGGCGGACATGTACGTTCTCCCATGCCAAAGTAGATTTGCCGACATCGAGCTGAGTAGTGCCACGACGACTTGGTTTCCACGATATACCAGATCGGATCTCGAATGGATCACGAGCAATCATCGGACCGCTGTGTCTGTCGGAATGTAGAGAAGTATCGGACAAGATTATGTCCGAGGCCATCTGGGTGACTGGTGTACGACTCGATCGGCGGAGCAAGGGAGATGCCGACCAGGGTGGTGTGACGGAATCGACAGGTTGTGTCTGCAACGGAGCTTCAGACCCGAATGACATTGGCGATGTTCCGTGAACGGTTTGGGTCGAAGTTCTGCGAGATATAGGTGGTGAGATCCTCGGAGGCATAATGTCCCTGGAAGGAGTGGAATGCGCAAGCGAGTGGCCCGTGCAGGAAGTCGAGGGTGCCAGAGTGCTGATTGAGTTGGACTTCGGCAACGTGCTGATAGATTGACTGAGTGTGCGGGTAGAGTCTGTAGATCGTGTGAACCTGATGGATGATTTCGAAAGATGAAGCGGGGCTGAAGTCAAAACAGGTGAAATTTCTTCGGGATCGGAAGTGAAGTATGGGGTATATTTAGGACCATTCCCAGAGTTAGGATGTCCTATCCGGTGATAAGAATGCAGAGCGTAGATAAATAAGAGCTGAGGTGCAGGCAATAAGTGAAA
This sequence comes from Tylopilus rubrobrunneus, assembly GCA_038091235.1. NCBI lineage: Eukaryota > Fungi > Basidiomycota > Agaricomycetes > Boletales > Boletaceae > Tylopilus > Tylopilus rubrobrunneus. The sequence continues at coordinate 2,280 of JBBPOC010000955.1, read as the reverse complement.
TACCCGGATATCCGCCAGTGACAAACTCACAACCACCGTTAATGTGACGACAATCCGCAGTATTGCAGCGACTATCCACGCGGCAAATGATGCTGTATGACACGGAGACGTTATAGTGTTCACAGTTGACGTATACCACGAAATATCGATGTCCCAACTGCAGAGCTGCGTGGGATGCCACACCATAACGAGGACGAGGTTCACCACAGCGCTCGCAAGCGAAAATAGCAAATAACATGCTCGAAGGAGGGATCTCGCGTACTGCCAGACGTGAAGACGATTTTGTTGAGGAAACAGTGGTGTCAATGCGGCAATGATGACAAAAGCGAGTGCAAGCGCAGAGAAGATACTGAGGACGAGAGCACAAACACGTTGGGAATTACCTGCCCCGTCGACGGACGCGAGGCAGTAGCGAACAGTAGTGTACGTTCCCCAGATACCTAGAAAGGTGGCGTGTCAGGAGTCAATCCAAAAAAAGAGTAAGTGAAGAACATACCGAAGAGAAGCTCCAATGAGATGCTGATGGCGTGCAAACGACGAAGTTTCATTTTGATTTGATGATCTTGTGAATTTTTGTGTTCGGCAGCGGTGATAGGATCACCTAGAAGGTTGAGGCCAAGGTCCCAGCCCAGGGTAGGTCCATCAGGATGAGTTGGTTGTCGTTGAATGAGATCCTGGTAGGCCGCAGATGTAAACAACTGGCCCGCCGGGTTCCCATCTCCTTCTGGTACGGAGTGAAGAAAGCTCGAGGCAGCGCGCAAGGTGAAATCGGGGTCTTTCTCGTTGGTAAAAATGGCATGGTGTAGACTGAGGGCGGCCATAGCTTGAAAGCGAAGGTGGTGGCAAGGTGGCCTGAGGTAGGATACGTGAAGGATCGTGGGCCTATAAATGAATGAAAGGGCTGGATAACACGAGGAGTATACCAACACTTTCACTGTGGCATGAATACCACCAGGAGGTTCGGATTTTACCTACGCGGTTGTGTTCGCGGTGCCTCGCGCTAAAGAGCTATCATGTACGTTTGAATCAGAACGTTTCTTGCAGGACTCAATGGAAACTGCCATTGTGTGGCTTGGACTGACCTACTAGTACGAATCTGTACGATCGGGGGTGCCAGACGACCAGTGGTAAAGACACAAGCACAGTGTTCGACATGGCCTTGTTGACCCTTTTTGATCTTAGTCAAGCCGACCCGAAACCCACAAGGTTCTGCCATTATCTTCGCACTCAATCACACCGGTGGGCCAATCACAACGCGAGAATATGATTCATATCACGTAAGTGAAATTGAAAATGCTTCGGCTAATCTGATATTTATAAGGACTATCAAATTGAATAACGGATCTGTTTCAGTCTATCCTCTTTCAAGTTTTTCGTCAGTCATGAAACAGCGGTTTTTATAGCGTCAAACTCTTCTCTGCCAAGGTTGAACGAATTGGTTGTGGGTGAGTCGTCGAAGAAGGTACGTAGCCTGTGCTTTTGTGCATCAGAGAATCTACCGCCACACAAAATTGAATACGTGTGAAGCAACCTGTAGTATGGTTATATTACCAGTATCGACAATCAGCAGAAGGGTAACAATTACCTCACAACGTTCTCCTCGAATTCGACATCTCTGTCATTCTCACCGTCTACACCGAATGGAACGGGTTCCACCAGCGCTGATATGAGAGCGTCCAGGATCGAGGAGCCGTCTGACGCGCTATCCGCTAGGAGTGCTTCCATGGTTGCAGGGGAAGTTGACGTAGAGGCCGGATCTGAGAGCATGGATGCATGAGAATTGGGATGAACAGGCGCATTCGTGGATGAAGAGGTGTGCACGCTCGCAGGTGTGCTCAAAGTGTCCGTATTAGCTGTTGGTATAAGTAATGTGTTGATGAGGAAAGCCGTCTTGCGTCGTAATGTTATGTCCGAATCTGTAACAGCGGATGATAAGATGATTCTGGGAGGGAATCCAAACGAACCCACCCTCAAGAGAGTGACGTAGGACCATCCAACCTTGTGCTTTGGTGAACTTTCCAACTCCAGCGGCATTGTGCTTCAAAAGGCCGGAGAGTGCATACATCGCCTTCGATCGGGTACCAGCAAAGTTGGACGAGGGTGACAGGCATGCAAGGATGGCGGGAATTGGATCCAGACACAAGTACTATGAAGAAGAATAAAACGAAGCTGTCAGACTTGATATAACAAGGTTTACATACGGATAATTGGGCTGCCGGGTTGTTCTGACATTCATGAGGAGGATCAAGAAGCAGATTGCCACTTTCTCTCGCCAAGCAG
>JBBPOC010000954.1:0-12449 GCA_038091235.1 Tylopilus rubrobrunneus | reverse complement strand
ACACCTGCCAGTGAGTCGATCACCGATCCTCGTTCACGTCCGTAAGGGTTTATGTATGCCGTGACGCCCATGGCATCCCGGGCCACGTCTGCGACCAGAGTCTGTCTCGTGACCGGGCGTTCACCGCCAGAGACGTTCCATGGGTTCGAGACCCACGCTTCGCAGGCAAAGCTCACCCAGCGTCGTACGGCCGGCGACTTGGTCGCCATGCAGCAACTCGCATACGAGGAAGGATCCGTTTAGGAATCGATCACGACATCGTACGTACTGGGGGCGCCAACGGCAAATCGTCTTCTGCCAGGGAAGCGCAGTGAATGGACGGCGGCGACGCCGCACTCTTACCCACCCCGCTGCGTAGCGACCGAGATGCGGGTTATTTAGCGTAATATTAACGCGAATAATGGCAATACGGAGGATCAATGAAATAGCGAGCCCACAGAAGGATGGACTCAGATAGAAAGTCCAAGTCTCGCTGATGCATGAGAACCTCAATAACGGTAGGCAATATAGACGTTGTTCATATAAAGTGGAACAACCAACTAATAATCAACCAAGTCACAATCACTAAATGGTTCACAAACAACACATCGTACGCTAGGTTTCAAAAAAAAACTCATGTCCGTGTCTGGGTAGGGTATATATGAATAAGCATCCAGAGGGAGTCATGTCCACGACGCGTCCCATGAACGCCAAGACGAGTCCATATTGTCACACAAATATCACCCCTCGTGGCTCCCAACACTCTCCCACGCCTGTGGCTGCGTTCCCTCACGCAACGACGAGGCCGAGGAAGAGCGCGGCCGCCATGCTCATGCCGACGGGAATATAGTTGGCGGCAGCAGCGCCCGTCTTGCTCGCAGACGTCGACGAGGGCGAGGCCGCAGCGCCAGTAGGAGTACCAGATGCAGCCGAGGTGGTCGCGGGATACGCAGAACCAAAGTCCTTGATTTCGAACTGAGTCGACGCGTAGATCTGCGAGACGAGATCAGCATGTCAAGAATGAAACGGGGGGAGCGACGTACATCGGTGATGTTTTGGGAGTTGGAGAGCGAAAGGGTGTAGGTGCTCGAGGGGGTGCGGTCCGACAAAATTGCGCTAACGGAGTAGGAGCACATATAGTTGGGGACAGCAGCGATCAGGGCAAGAGGGGCAACCAGGATGGAGGGGTTCGAGTTGGAAAGACTGGAGAGTCCACCCATGCAAGTCAGTTCATGCACACCCACAGGAACCTGCCAAGACACATACACGACGTTGAACGATTCGGACGAGGGAGCCGCGTCGCAGTTCCAGGCAAGTGTGTTGATGGATTTAGCGACTGATGCGGCGAAAAGGTGAGTAGGTACAAGGGAGACGAGGTGTGCGTACGTACCCCACCATGCGTTTGGGCCGGGGTCGGTGATGGTGAGCTGAGCTTGGGCAGAAGCTGCGACCAAGGCGACGGCGGCGAGGATGCTGCGAGCGAACATGGCGAGAGAACGACGAGAAGAAGAAAAGAGCGTGGAAGGAGCGACGGACTAAAAGCGTGCTTTGGTGACAAAAAAAGAAACGAGACAGCCCCGTTAGCCGCCATTTCATTCTCCGCGTGTCGAACCAGCACGAACACGAATGTGACCTTGTGAAGGTACCACACATTATATCGCTCGGATATCCTCGAAACCCCCTTGACTTTCAGTGGCTCGGGGAACGCATCGGCGGCGGCAGAACGACGATATAGGGGTGTCTCACCATCGCCGGGGGACACCATGCAAATGCGAATCACGTCCCCGCCCGTGCCACCGCATGCATACCAGCGTTATCCATCGCCCCCGGCCTAGGCGGTACTACGCCGGATAGCACAAATACGCGTCGTGGACTACGGGATGAGCTCTGCGAGCCAAGTGCATCCGTTTTTACACGTTGCTTACCGAGGTAGGCTCAAGTCTCGTCGACACTGGAGACAAGATGTCATCTTCTGCGTTGAACAACTGCAGGCTTTTATACCTCGACAGCTCGCACTATGGATCTAGGGGTATGTGGTTCAACCTCTGGTCCTGAGATCGGACTATTCACCAAACGGTTTGAGGTTGACAGCTGCAATGACGATGCCCCGGTTCAACGTTCAACTGAGACAAGCGCCAGACGATACGAAAGCAAAGCTTCCCTAGCTTGAACGGAAATGTGTAGCTACCCACCATCTTCGCCAGTTGCTCACGTTCTTTGCGGCTCTGCGTTCTCCACAGCTCAGCTTGTATACGTTTTATCCTTCACTCGTGGTACCACTCCGAGAATATCAATTAATCTCATAGTACGAACTACTTGTGGGTGTGCCATCATGCACTGATACTTGTAGTTACATGTCGATAAAATCTACCCACGAAACAGACTCGCCAAAACGATACAAAGAAAACACTACGGCGACCTGACATGACGAATGATTTAGTTCTTGGCTACTCTCCTCCTGAGCTTTCTCTCTCCCATATCCTCATTATCCATCGTCATCACCTCAAATGCGTCTTGGCTTCCCGTGAAGGAGCCAAAAAACGGCGTTGCCGGACTCAACGTCGACGGTGTACGGGATGAGTACGTGAGCGCAGGGGAAACGACTACAGGTGACTTCATTCCTTCCTTGACCGTCGAATGTTCCTCGCCAAGCATCGGAGACTTCTTCGTATAGGCGTGTGCTGTGGGCGGGGAGCGGAACCGTGAACCCTTGTCTTCCTCAGCGCACCTTCGGGCATCACCATGCGAATACATATAGGTGTGTTGGATTTCAGTGTTCTTGTCGCGGGAAACAGAGCTAGGATTGTTGTCGTTGTTGATGACACTGATATCGTTTGAGTGTGTAGATACTTGCAACAAGGAAGCATGCTGTTTGCTGCCGCCCGCCGAAATAGACTGGCGATTGTTGAACGATGAAGTCGTACATGAGGTTTGCTTGGACTCGTCTGGTCGCTCTGGACGTTCATAATTGCTTTTGGATCTCTTTCCGTGCTCTTCGTAACCGGGGGGTGGCGGAACGATGCTGACAGCGCGACTGGATGGACGCACGAACAGTGTGCTCGCTGGAGCGGGTACGCTAGAAGGACAGCCACCGACCACTCCTTGGTGCTCGTAAGGAATCGGTACAAATCGACGGGCCAAATGGTCCATCGCATGGGGCTCGTCCTCCGAGATCCTGGGTAGGCTATCGTGGTACGGCTTTCCCTTGCCCACAAGCCCTGGTGCTGGAAGCGGTCCCCGGGACGCAGAACCGATTAGAGCGGTCGCACTGGGCTGTCTCAAGGTGGACATCGGATCAAACGTCGGCGACGATTGCGTTACTTGTGCCTGCCCGTGGAAATGTTGCGCGTGCGCTTCAAGAATGAGCTCCTCGGTAGGAGTGAAACCGTTGCGCGCTTGGGTATGGCCGCGAGGTAACGTGATAGGAAGTGGGTTGGGTGACAGTATTGCTGCACTGGCGAGCGCACGAAGTTGGGCTTGCTGCGTCAAGAGGTACTCGTTGTCGAGAGCCAGGCTTCTCATCCTGTTGTCCAGCAATCCATCCTCATAACCGTTCTGAATTGACTGAATCAACGTGTCCATCTCTGATGTGCTTGGTAATTCGGACGTGGCCAGCAATGGGGATTCCCTATATGTATAGCACAAAGCAGAAGGTAACGAATGAGACGTCGGAAGAAACCCAGGATCGTAGGCGGGGTTGACGGCAGTCTTGTTGTCCGAGCGCGGGTTGGCGACGCGCTGAGGCTTACATCCAGCACCGTCCCGGATATTGGCTTGAAGCTCTTGCCCGCGGAGACTGAGTAGAGAAGCCTGGGCAATAGTTAGCCGCGAGGGAGATTGATCTCCATTCTTCAATGTTCTTTCAGCGCGCTATAATTCATTGTTGTCTGAGTAATAGTCGCCTAACGAAATGGGAAACACAGACCCTGAGCTCTCGTTGTTCGGCACTGTCAGCGAAACGTACGGAAATTCTGCAACCTGGGTCGTTCCACCCGCGAACCATTCTTCCGTGCAAACATTCTATGGTGTCCTCCGCGGCGGCGCGAGTTTCGAGTCTGATATCTGCAGTTAGACACCAGTCGAAGGAAAAACCATACTTGAACGTACCGTACAAAGGCAATGATGCGAGGTGGGTTACTTAGCTTAGTCTTGAATAAGCGGCTGCTTTTGATCTTGTAGGGGACGATCAAGGCGGCAAGACTCTGCAAAACCACGTGTGTTATCATTTTAAGCCGCCTTTGAGAGTACCTGTCAAACTGTACCTCTTCATCCGTCGACAGTGGGAGTCTTACGGCAAACTTAGTACCTGACTGCAACGGCAAAAGGAGACGAACTTACCCTTCGATGTATAGATTAGTCGAGGAAGCATCTTTGAGTTTCTCCATGCGCGCCTTGAAGGTGTTTTCGTCTTGATCAACGGGTTGAACGTTTTGCTGGGCATATTCTGTGCCGGGGATCCGGTGTATTTGCTGCAAGGGACGTTTGAAAGAGGACTTGAAATCGAATTTCTGACCTACTTTGGAAAACGACGGATGAAGGCTACGATGCTTTCGAAGCCCTTCAATGCACCTCTGCGCAGATTCTATGTCATTGAATCTGCGAATGAGTACGGATTCCTAGGTGAGTCCACGGTACGCAAAACTTCGTGACAGTCTCACAGAACGAATCCGTAGCCACTAAGACAGCAAAAAAATGGTTATTTATACCATCGGGAACGGAAAAGAGCAGAAGACAAACGTAGGTTTCTCGCTCACGTGCCGAGTGAAAGTCCGAACACTTTTGATATCACCGAACGGTCGCGCAAGAGCGAAGAGATCTTGTTCAGAGCAATGAGGGGGGAGGCCATTAATATAGACATTTGGCGTCTGTTGACAAATAGAAATCGATTCAGTAGATGAGGCTGTAATTAACGCGCAATGAGAATGCGCAGGGTTCGAGCGAGCCTGTTCGTATGTAGTCGCGGGGCCTGAGGTACCTGGGAAACTAAAAGACGCTTGTTGGAGGAAGGAACGTCACCGGAACCCATAAAACGACGGAATAAAGGAACGTACGTGTGATGGACTGTCGAGATTTCGCGGAAAATGAAACGGTGTTTACAATACCGGACTGGGATGGTGCTTTTACCGGCTGGTCGCAACGTAATGGAGCCGCAGGCTCCGGAGGTATAAGACAAGAAATATGGCTATTGGTTGAGATGGGTGTCGTAGGGGAATTAGGCTGAAGTTTTGACTGTATCGCGGACATGCTGTGGCGAGAGGATCGGACGGGTGGTGTAGGTGACGCGAGGGCCTGGCTAGACGACGTGGATTCGGGATGTGGTTGCGTGGGGTGTTCTTCAGCGTGTAGTGGTGATTTAAGGGAGGAGGTATGAGATTCGTTTGCAGTCGTTACGGGAGATTGCGACGGGGAGGAAGAGGAAGGGCGCATGGCGGTGAATTGGGGATGCTCTAGTAGGAGAAAGAAAAGCCAAAGAAGCCTGAATTGACGTAAATAGCGCTCTGTAACGATGGTAAAGGGGAATGTGGAGGGACGAAGTAGGTGTATGTGGTGGGGAGAAGAAAAAACGAAAGTGGGGGGGAAGGCATGCAGAGGAGAAGAGGGGATTCTTTATATCCTTTGGAGGGCGATGACGCACGGGCCCACTCTGTGGACGGAAAGAGAGAATCCTTGCAAAGATCATCGGAGGCATCCTCGAAGCATGCCTCCGCTACACTCGCGTCATCCCAAAAAGGTGAGTCGCGTCCCAAATAAGGTATGTTCTCAAGTTCATTCCAAACTCCGAAATACAAATAAGGAAATTGCCATCCTGCGCTGACGATCGCTAGTGTCCGGATGGCTCGGACGAGTCGACAGAAACAGCGAGATCTTCCTCGGGCTCGCACATAATAAGTCAATCTGGGCCTCGGGGTAGACCCTGGTTTCAGTCCACGGCTGCCGACGATGAGCGATGCTAGCCCAGCTGTGTCGCCAGTGGCATTTGCCACCAACACTGTAATTCTTATTGAACGCCGGGCCGTTTGTCACGTTTCCGAGTCGGTCACAGCCATGCTCGTGCCACGGGCTCGCCATTTGTCGTTTGCTTATGGCGTGTGGCATATTGGGCACTGCCAATGCCACTCTCTGCCAGCTGCCAAGTTGCCGACTTCACTATTCCCACGCTCTGAAATATGCAATACTGACGACTTGTCCTCGATGTCGAGGGATACTTTCTTTTGTACAAGCTACGGCTGCTCGAACAAGCAGCTGGTTCTCGCCGAGTCTAGGGTCAATAGCGAAAATCTGCCGTAGTATGGGTTGGTATGAGCCACTCGGCAAACCTCAAATGAGCCACGACCGCCGAATCGCGGCTCCGACTTGACACGGTGGTGTAACAGCCAACAAATTCACCCGCCGACGGCCAAGACGTATATGATATGCAGCGCTTCTTCTGCGGGGCTCATCCCCCGTTCCATCGCCATATAGCTCCCCCATTCTGAATTCCCCCGGTAGGATTGGACTCGTCGATGTTGCAATGGAGGTTACCAGTTCGTGAGTAGCTGCGAATCCCATTCCAAAATATTGTTCATTTCTCCTCTATATATACAGGGGTCCTTCTCCAGCGGTCGATCTAATAGCTCTCAGTGCGTATCTCACTCGAACCCAATGACAGCCACTCACAGCGATTCTCGTATATGACCATCTACTCACATTTCCTGCCGAAGTCCGCCACTTTTGGCGGAGACTCCGTTGCAACTTTGGCGCTGTACTTTTCTTTGTCAACCGCTACTCTGCCCTTTGTCTTCATATTTTCAATGTCGCACGAATATTTATCGAAGTACCCGAAGTAAGTCGGATCGTCTTGTTTGCTTGTGTCGTTTACCAACCTCTCTATTTAGACGTGAGTCGTCTCATCGTGTGGCAAAGCGGAGAGACGAACCTTTCGCGTTTTAGTTGTAACAGTCTTCAAACTGTCGAACGAATATGGATCGTGCTCGTACAGTTATTTTGTAGTGGTAGGTTATTCCTTTTGGATCACATGCAGGAGGCCTACATCCACACAGCCATCATGTCGATGCGCGTTTACGCGCTTTACGAGAAAAACCGTTTCATAATGGCCGCTCTTTCCGTTGTCATTGCAGGCGTCCTCGGTTTCTGCATTGTGCGTCCACTTCCCCAAAGGACGCGATCGACTCGTCTAACGAAGGATACCAGTGGGCCCTCTTCCTTGATCCTGCCGGAATGGGTAACGATGCGCTCATTTGCGGTCTTACCGACGACACGTGAGTCCTTCCGTATTTCGTCACCATATCATGCTCAAACAGCATCTCAGAGCACTACGTACGTGCTGCCGAATAATGTACTTTCAACGATTGATAATCAGCTTTCCGTGCAGACATAGCCATCGTGTGGGCTGGCCAAGTGATATTTGACGTCGTCATCTTCGTTCTAACCGTCTGGAAAACGTATTGTATCGGCAAAGTGGGCAACCCTGCGATCGTAGATATCTTGCTACGTGATGGTTCGTATGTCACCGCACCATCGATGGGAATCCATCCTGACCTGTCCTCTTGCAGGGTCAATGTATTTTGCGTGAGTAAACCCTCACGGCTTGTGTCCAAAAACCTCACCGTTTGGACAGCATCATATCTGGGGTGAACGCTGCCAACATTGCTGTCCTTCTGGTGAGACACCACATTCTTGGACTTTACCGAAACAACACATTTGACGACCCCTCGCTTCTCAGCTGGCGCCCGTGAGTGATCGACCCTGGTTCTCGTTGCTGTGCATGTGAACGAACAATGATCCTTACCAGGCTCCTTTCAAGGCAGTCGCAGGCACGTTTCCCAACGCGTGAGTACCGATGATACTTCACCCCCATGGGAAGAAACGAACACGTGGACGATGTCGAACTGACTATGCCCGTTTATGCAGACTGAACGTGGTGCTGGTGTCACGCTTGGTGCTCAACCTGCAAGAGTCTAGCTATCGGGTGGGCTCGGTAGCGACTGCGGAGGAAGAGCCCACGACGATGACGACCGTGATCCCGCTCAGCGACGTTTCCAATGTCTCTGTCGATGCGTTCCGATGCGCCATGGCCGCCACGGCAGCGGGGTCGCGCTTTAGAAACATCCGATGACGGTGAAACGCTGGGTGTTTGAGCTCTTGGGGATTGATTAGACATGCGCATTGTGTACCTCGATTGGAAGCAAACGTGATAGCAAAAAAAAGTGCGCCAAGCATGCTTACCAAGGGTAAGAGGACAGCAGAGAGGCACCTTTGGTGCATGCCATGCCAAAATCTCTGTTTCAATCACTCAGTACAGTGGCGTCGCTCAACTTCGAAGCAAGTTGTATTTGTTCGACGTTTCATATTTCAGGTACCCTACAAGATAGGCTAGTGCAATATACTGCACACGTGTTCTATGATTTACAACATCATCCCAGAGACGTGAGTAGCAGGATACAAGCAGAGTTACCCCGGTCCTTTTGCAGTACTTGAAGGGAACATAAGAGGATACATACAATACGATATGAGCAACACGGGTACCAGCGAAGATGATCAAGACACGTCCATTTCGCTCGTTGGACGGGCGTTCCGCGAGGGAAGCGTTTGACGTGGCATGTCGGGTGCCAACTCATCGAGATCACCGTCATTGGCAGCGAGGTCTAGATCGGCAAAGTCCGCGAGTGCCGCGCACTTCTCAGCATATTCAATGAACTCTTCGTCCCAATCGTCTGGTGTCGGTTCAGCGCCACTCGAATTCTGACCTGGATAAAGGAATGAGTTGGTACAAAATGCCCTTCAAACCCAGACCAAGACTTGCCTAGCAACTCGCTTTCCCACGCACTCGGATCCTCCAGGGCCGGGTCAAACGAAGAGCCTACTTCAAGGGCGTAAGAAACACGGTACGAGTGGGCCTTCTTATGTTTTGCATTTTGCACGATTCTCCGGAAGAGCTGCGTTCCGTTGTCAGCGGAACGCGCGGAACCCCTGTATGCAACGACGCACTTCGTCCTGCATTATGGCGTCGTCCGACTCTTCTTCATCGTCCTCACAATCCATAAATACATCGGAATGTGTGTCGCTGGTTCTGCGGGCATTTACGGCGTGCTCGCGGAGCTTCTGTGCGTGTGCTCTGCACTGTGCTTGGAAGCGGTCCCTGAGAAACGCCTTTTGTGGGTCTTCTGGCGTTTGGTTTGCGCTATGGAAGAGAAGCTTTGCGGAGGAAGCGGTGGCGGATGAGCGTGAGGATGTGGGTGTCACTGATTTATATTGTGAGCGCCGCCGTTGCTGTACGTGGCGCGTTGGTGACGAGTAGTTCGGAGAGGCCAGCGGCGATGAATTGAGAGGTTGATGACTCCGCGCGGAATAATATGAAGAGCGGCTTGGAGTTGAGTGTGGAAGGGAAAACGGGCTGGACGAGTGAAGGAGCATGGTCGTCTACGATCAAATGCGCGGCTCCGAGAGCCGTTGAATGACTCTGTGTGGACGCGTTTGTTGACGCTTGTTGACGTGTCACGCATATTTCACGTGATATAGCCTCAAGTCAAGTTTGTGCCAATGGGTCCATGCAGTATTATGATCATGATTGACATCATGAGGTTCGTGCTACGTGCATCTGTAGTCCTCCGAGTCAGAGTGCCAATATCGGAGAAATACAGAATTTAACGGAGAGTCTGACCTTATCATCTCCACCGCAGCTTATCGCCTGCCTGCCCTGATAACCAGTCTCCCATCCGACTTCGAGAAGCATTACCAGACATACTATGCTTCCTGCTTACTACATACATATGTCCCAGCCGTGGGATATTTGGACTTCATTTCACGCCAGCCTCGGCGCACCCGACGCGGCTTCTTTTCTGCTCCGTCGTTCCGTCCACTCAAGTTCCATCCAATTATATATCACCCTCGCCCTATTTGCTTCGGCTGGATCTTTCGCACCGGCAACAAATCTATAAATGTGGGGGACAACAATACGAGTTGCAATGATAACCGGATTGTATGTCACTCAAAGTCTGGTAACTTGAAGCACTACCAACGTGCGACACTACCATGAGTTATGGCGTTGGGTGCTTGAGCCGAAATGCCTGAATACATGAGAACGCTTTACAGTAATGCAGTAACGCATTCCCATTTCGTGCCGGTTCTTTCGTTGCACGGTCCATATGATCTCGTTCCGCCAGTCGACCAGGAATCGGATAAGCAAGTGGTTTTTAATTTACTCTAACGCCGCTTCGTAAACGGACTGATCAATCCATGGGCGTGATCGAGTATTGGCATAGAGCACTGGCACGATCCCCCAGGTGACGAGCCACCTGTGGTATCGGGTTGAGTCACTGACAGACAGTGACAGTGCCAGCTCACCAGGTTCGAATTTGTTACATGACAGGCTAGCTGTGCCACACTCCGCATTATTCCCAGCTCGGCAGCAGGCTTCTTCTGCATCGCTGGCATCATGCCATCAGGTTCGTAAAGTTCGGTGGCGATCAAATCGGCTTGTTGATTTCAAATCGCTGGCAGCTGGCTCGAGCTGCGAGTGATCAGTTTCGTCACATTCTTCTCACGACCCTTGCGTTCAACTGACACTGTGACAGGGCCGAAAATACGCATTTAATCCCCTGATGGCCGTAGCAACGATGGATTTAGCTAACCCAGCTTTGACCAGGCTTGGGTCTTCGCCGCACAGAACGCGCTGCTACCAGGTTTCCTGTGATCCCCACAATGTTCTCTCCTTCTCTCCATCGCCGAGACTGGTGAGATCCTCAGAGGCTTATTGGCAGACCCGTCGACTTACTCTCTATCAGCACTGCGAAGCAACAGGAACGTCAGCGACACCTTGATTCCCTTCCGCCCTCCTACTCGGAGCCTTGTAACGAAGAAGATAACAAGATCCTCGATCTCTCTTTACGTGAGCTTGTACACCGTCATGAAGCTGGGACCCTATCTACGTCGGCGATACTGGAGACCTACGGCAAGAAAGTCGTCTCAGCTCAGAAAGCAACCAACTGTTTGGCTGCTGTCATGTTGCAAGAACCCATCTCTTCCGGGTCTGCCACACGCGGTGAACAAAAGTCGAGCATCCCCGAGCCGACACGCTCGTTGTCTGGTGTCCCGGTCAGTGTCAAGGACTGCATCGACATCGAGGGTATCGATACGACCATAGGCTATTCGTCAAGGGTAAACAAGCCGGCGACCTCCTCCGCTGCCATCGTCCGGCTCTTGAAAGATGCTGGGGCGATCATGCATGTGAAAACAACAACACCTCCCGGGCTCCTTGGCCTCGAGACTTCCTCGGACGTCTTTGGCCGCACAAGCAACCCGTACAATGCCGAGTTTGTAAGTGGGGCCTCGACAGGTGGCGGTGCAGCTCTTTTGGCAAATCGAGGCAGCCTTGTCGAGATCGGTACCGATATCGGTGGTAGTGTCCGTTGGCCTGCTCATTGTTGTGGTATCTATGGCATGCGGTCGTCTATTGGCAGGTTTCCAAGTCTAGGTGCATTGCCACCACTGCCTGGTCAAGAGTTCGTTGGTACTTCGTGTTCGCCAATGGCACGGCGCTTGGACGACTTGGAAGAATTCTGGAAACGAGTTGTTGAAATTGGTCCTTGGAATTACGATCACACGGTGAGAACGATGGCGCATCTCCACGATGAGCTCTAATTTCTGCTTCTGTTGCGTACTACTTAGTGTGTGCCATTACCTTGGAGGCAAGTTGACCTTCAAGACAAAAAGCTGCGATGGGGGGTTGTGTGGGATGATGGTGAGTCTCAGTCATTATGAATATCAGGGATATGAATTCATTCTTTGCAACAGGCGTCATGCCACCGACTCCTGCTTGCCGTCGTGCTCTGGAAACGGTTATAGATGCACTGAAGAAGGATGGGCATGAGGTGGTACAGTTGTGAGTATTCCACCTGACGCCGTGCGTATCCTGTGCTAAGGGAATTCATCAGCACCCCTCCGTCCATCGTCGAAGGCTTCAGCATTGGGTTACAATTGTGTTTCTCTGATGCAGGTGAGTGGCGCGTCAACGTTTCAACCTTTAGCCTGCATGTTCATTGATCGCGTAACAAGGTGCCGGGTATTTCAAACCGTTGCGTAAAGATGAGAAATTGGACCCCGTCATGAGTGGCTCCAAGTCCCTCTTGGAGATGCCGTTGTTCGTCAAGAGGATCCTTGCCATGATCACTCGCAGCCTTACAGGAGACGAGGTCTTTGCCTCATTGGTCGAGTCGTTGCACTCAAAGACAGCTGCCGAGGAACGTGCACTCGTCACCGCTCGAGATGACTATCGAACATTATGGCACGATGCTTGGGAGGCGGAAGGCTTGGACTTTGTCCTCACTGTGGCTCATCCCTTACCGGCTATACCAACAGGGACGGCGGAGAAGGTCACGTTGCTCTCTGCGGCGTCAGGCATGATATGTAACATCGTGCGTGCCATCAAACACCTTCGCTTCTACGTGACTCACCCTGTGTGGCAGATCGAC
>JBBPOC010000953.1:0-12450 GCA_038091235.1 Tylopilus rubrobrunneus | reverse complement strand
CCAGATAGCGACTGGCCACGGCAAGGTATTGAAGGTAAGAGTGCCGAACCGCTATCCTACTGTGTGTATTAACATATTAGCGGTAGGCCACATCGTTGTCCAACTCCGGCTCGTCTTCCGTCCATTGAACACTGACTATCTCGCTGCCTACGTCCAGCGCTTCAACATTGTCTCTCAGCAGGGAGATCCAGGCGGCATCCACCCCGGGACCGGTATGCATTTACTCCGACGGGCGGCGAGTTCACAAGGGAGACGTATCGGAGACGTAGTCCCGATATCACATATTCGATCCGCCGCGCACCTGATCCCGAACTTCGGTAAGGAGGCACATTCTCGCTTGACTAGACAGAATAGTCACGAGCTATCAAACGAGTTTTGGCTAAACAAGTACTGGTCGAAGCAGTTGTACTACGCGTTATCTCCTGACATGTAGAGCCCCTGACTAGACTATGTAATAAATCGACCCCCAACCATGTGAGCCATCATTTGATAAGCTTCATTGAACCCGATTCGAGGCTGTACCAACGTCGTAGCCACCATCAAGCCACCATCATCGCGACCGACGCTACCGCTACAAAGATCCTTCAAAGATGAAACTTAAGAGGGTGATTATACCTGATATGGTCGGTAAAAAATTTTTCTGACACCCTTAGTAAGCACGATACACCGCTCTCACTATGTGCGGTGCGTGGGTCGAATCAACATCGATCCATCCGGTACTGAGTTGGTCAACAGCTGGCCACTCCGCCTCAGTTTCGCCGCAAGGTGGATCTACACCGAGAGTCGATGGACCCCAAAATCGCACAAGACACAGCTCCCGTGCATTGGACGCTCGACCGGGACCAGACGATAAGCTTTCTAGCCAAGCTTTTCCCCGATGACAGGCTATTTCCTCCCTCCAGTAGCGCTCCTGGAGGTATGGACTCCATTATCGCTCACATGAACAAGCTATGGCAGCGGGTTAACGACCGGTGGGCTTACTGTCCCGATATGTCCAAACCGGACGACCTGGAAGAAAAAATCGCATGTTTCTTCAACCGTATCATTCAGCATGTTCCAGATTCTTATCTATGCACAAGGTGAGCGCTCCCTACGTTTCCATTTCACGATTAACTCCATAATAGACATTGGACCGGAAAAGCGGCGAACAACCCAGTCGATGGGTTAAACGGCGCCATTCGAAAACCTGACCTCCTCCTTTGCGAGGAGGCGGTGATCGCCAAACATGACACAAGAAACGAGAAGTTCGATATGCGAACCGACGTTTACGCCATGGGAGAAGTGAAGAAGAGTTATAATGAAGACAACACGAAGGACTCGTACGTTGAACTCGGAGGAAAAGTGGCTTTTCTCCTCGAGGCTCAGGATGGACGGTGTGCAACTCCTGCAATCCGACTCCTAGGCACACACATAACTCTGACGCTATTCGACCGTGGAGGCTCCATCACCACTCACCCCCTCGACATCCATCGGTTCCCCGGTGAATTTCTTCGAATCCTTCTTGGAGTCACGTTCGCGGACGCGATCACGCTTGGCTTCGATACCACCATATCCCCCGCGGAGAATGGCCAAAAGAAGATCCGTATAGTCTTACGAGGGACGGAATACGGCATTCTCGTCGACACGTTGCTGTTTGTTTCTGGGTCATTGCACAATCGGGGCACAACTGTGTGGAAGGGCAAAGTCACTATCGACAAAGAAGAAGAAGTCGTCGTCAAGGATTCTTGGGTAGATCCGCTACGACAATATACCGAGGGCAGAATCTTGAAGCTTCTGGAGATGGCCAATGTGAAACGCGTACCGAGGTTGGTTCATGAACAACAAGTTCAGACTCAACACCCCATCACGCGGGATTTCCTCAACTATTCGACTCATATCCTTCGTTCACTTGTCGACGGTTGCCCTCAGTCCTTGTATTCCCTTCGCGTCTTGTCCCGTCTGGTTTCGAAACCAAGGGGATATCCAATCTTTGATTTTGCTTCACTTTCTGAACTGCTCGTCGGACTTATCGACTGTTTATGCGGTGCGTACGAGTTGCTTTTCATACTCTAGCCTTGGTTACTTACGTCTAATAGCCCATCGTGACGCTCTCAAGGATGCGGGCATACTACATCGCGACGTCAGCCTCTTCAATCTCCTCCGCGTTGTGTCACATGACGACCTCGACACCGACTTCCTAAATCGAGTGCTCCAAGAGCCTGCGAGAACGAAGATCTCTGCAAAAATCGGGAAAATCTCCCATCGTGGTCTTCTCGGCGACTGGGGCTACGCTGTTCCAGTCGGCACTTTCCCTTCCAACAAGCCTGCTACGGGCGCTATTCCCACTCTTCGTGTTGATGGTAAAGAAGAACCAGTATCTCGGGCAGATTTGAAAAGCACCGATAGCATCGTCATTCCTGTGGCCGATGAGCCCCTGCCAAGTTACTCTGGTTTGTCGATGGACGCGGATCCTCTTCATCGTACAGTGCGTTGTCATTTTTAGGCCCGTATTCGAATTTCTAATATGCGCTAGGGGACCTGGGCGTGGATGGCCGCAGAGCTGAGCTACGTCGGACCCGGAACGCCGGTAGTGCATCAGGCCCACCACGACTTAGAATCGTTTTTCTACATCTTGCTTGCAATTTCTCTCCTCTACGACGAACCCGGCAAGCCCAAACCCCCCAAAGTACTTGCAGTGTGTTTCGACCCATTCTTTGCTGTCACGCACCCAAACACCCTCAAGCTCGTCACAATCCAATCCGACTTTGGCTGGTCCGCCCTCATACTCCCGTATATCTCCCCTTACTTCCGACCCCTCATACCGCTACTTGAGGAAATTCGGAAGACACTGATCTTACCTATAAAATTGAAAAGGAAGAAAGTTCAGGCGAATCGTCAGTTCACTCATGACGATTTCATCGACGCTATTGTCGTGGTTCTCTCCAAGCTTCCGAAAAAATATTGGCAGGCAATGGAACCGAATAAAAATGCCTACGCCGTGCCGCAGAAAACCAGCACTTCAAGATCAACCCGAACACGGTCCATTCCTGCCGGTACCCCCTCCACGGTTTTGCCCAGTCGTCCTCTGCTGCGTTCGCCCCCGGTTCGGATGACGAGCGCATCCTCTGCCAGCAGCTCCAAATGCCGCCCCGGAGAAGTGAAGTCTCGAATGGCAAAGCGGTGTTCTGAGGTTGACGAGACCTCTGACAGTGGAGATTCTGACGGTGATGATTCTGACGGTGGGGATTCTGACGGTGGGGATTCTTACAATGACGATGATGATCTTGAGGGTGATCAGTCGTCCGCGCGCGCCGTGACGCCAGATGTCGAGAGTCTTGTTGTTGCTGCAAGCTGGATTAAAGTTGATCCTTCCTCCCCCCACTCGATCTATGTCGCTAGTACATGATTCTGTAAATTCCATTCTACCCTATGGATTATTAAAGTCAGCTTCGAGGCGCGGATTGATTTTCGCTTCCGTCGCGTTCTTCGTCGTTCTCGCATGCTGCTGTTCTCTGCTACTGGCTCAAAGGAACTGGGTTTGGGAGTTCTTCAGGTAAGTATGTTGCCGTCTTGCGTTGATCTGAGTCACGTCGCCTGCAGCGTTCAAGTTGCCTATCAATCACTCGTGCGCCAACGTGCCCGTCGCACTGGACAACAAAGACGACGACAGCGCATCGGCATGCCCCGTGCCCATGCCCAACCCCGTTTTCAATAGCACGACGAGCGTTGATGCGTCAAGTTGCCCATCAATCGCTCGTGCGCCGACGTGCCCGTCGCACTGCCCCAACCCGGACAACAAAGACGACGATGACACGTTGGCATGCCCCGTGCCGATGCCCAACCCGGTTTTCGATGGCACGACGAGTGTTGACCCGTCAAGTTGCTCATTGCGCCAACCTGCCCGTTGCACTGCCCCAACCCGGACAACAAAGACGACGACGACGCGTTGGCACGCCCCGTGCCGATGCCCAGCCCCCTTTCGATGGCACGACGAATGTTGACCGTCCGTTGACGCCCTACCCTGTCCAGCATAGTTCCATCCTCAAGTACACCCCACGCGTCATGTCCTTACTCTGACCTCGCCCTCCGATTCGTGTTGCCTCACCATGGTCATCATCATCGCCCTCGCACAGTGTATTCTCGCCTTCACCACACCCTCTCCCCGTCCTCAACCTCACCTCGTCTACACTCGACGCGATGTCACAACGACGTATTGACAGCAACAAGACCACGTCAACGACAGCGACGACGACAATACAGGAACGGTGACGTCATGCCGCACACACCGACACGAAGACGCGACACGCATGAAGACGACGACGACGGTGCCATGTCCATGGTGACCACTCAAGTGCGCACGCGTACACCCGCCCTCCTTCGCCTCATGTCGCACTCCCTCCTTCACATCGATTCTCCCATCTCCAATCCATTTCGATGCCGCCCCTATGGTTTTCGTACCGTAAAACTCCCTCAGCATAGTACACCGTGTCCCACTCGTCCTTTGGTGCCATTTCGACTCGTAACACGGTGCGCACGCTATGCTATTCATTCTTATTATTCCTGATTAATCTAGTTGTCATTACCACGTACTGCGAAACACCCCAAACGTCGCCCGTTTACTCTCTGATACCTGCAGGGATGCGTGCGAGAGGTGCACGTTGTGTTGCGGTGATTCGGTTGTACTTGTTGTACTTTCACGTATCGGCCTACACTCGTTCTCCAGATGCAAGCTCTTCGTGTCGCGCGTCCCATACAATGCCTCGCTCCGCGCCGCCTCACCACGGTCGCGCTTTGCGCATTCGCGTCGACGAGCACGAGCGCAAACGCACCCTTGCTCATTCCGTTGGACAGCGTCGAAGCCGAGTGGGAAAAGCTGTCCGAGGCAGATCGAGGTACGGTGCAGAGACAGCTCGAGGAGGTTCAGAAAAAGGACTGGAAGTCGCCGGTAGACGAGAAAAAAGCTGGTGCGTGTCGACGCGGTTTATCTCTTGTCTCATTCTCTTCTTGTCGTGGTTCCTTACCTGTCCTCGGTTGACCGCGTTTCTACTGTTGTTTGACTGGGTGGTCGACGTGGTACTCATGCCTCCTTCCTTTTCCTCGTCCATGTTGCATACGATACGCAACCCGGGACTACCTCGCGATGCCCTCACGTGTACGCATACACGCGTTATACGACAGCTTACTACGCTGCATTCGGCTCACATGGTCCTCGAACTCCCGTCAGCCAACCCGGTGAAGGTCTCAAAATCTTTCTCTATACGATGGGTCTCGTCGTGGTTGCAGGTCTGTTGTCATAGGGCCATTCACGCGCGGGGTAAGTTCACTCGTTTCCTCTCCCCGTCACTCCCCCGTTCCATGCTCCCCCTTTGTGTTGTTGCTCGTCTCTCCATCCGTTGTCTGTCTAGTCCTGTCGACGGAATCGCTCGGAATCGGATTGCGTTGACTAACCTATGTTTACTCTAGCATCACCACCCAAGACGCTCTCCCGAGAATGGCAAGAAGCCTCGAACGAGCGCGCGCGCGCGCAAAAATCCCATCACGAGTACGTGGTCCTTCTCGTCCTCGTCGATGAACTCACGGTGCGCCATCCAGGTATCGCGTCGGAAGACTACAAGGGCAAGGGGTTCGTGCAGAACTAGGGGTTGGCACTTGGCTGTTGTCCGTCGTCGTATTGGATGCTCTCTATTACGCATTCTTTATTCTTTACATGTGAAGAATGTAGAAACGAGAGGGTGGTCTGTTGTTGCCGGGGTAGTAGAGGATTACATTGATCGTGAACGACGCATTTCTTTTATGCATATCTCTGACATGTCGTGGGGTGATGTGCATGGCCGGAAGTTTTTCGACGAAGCGTATGTTCCGTGGAGGACTTGTATAAGGTAGGCACGGCCCATAGGCTACAGGAGTATCTGTTTCCGTGTCGCGCCGATCGAAGGTGGGTGATGCTCAACTTGCACGAAGAGCAGAGGTTGCTCAAACGTATTCTATTATCTGACATGGACAACACCTACGTAATACCACAGGTGCCTTCTATTTCCAGTCGTCCACTGGGAGAATCGGGCCGGGAGAGCGGTTCTTGAACGTCGAGACCAATTGGCTCGAGGTTGGGGGAACGGCTTTGGCGCGTAGGTGCGGGCTAGGGTCCCCATCGCGCCCTGACCTGACCTACGCGCTCTCCACGTCGCCGCGTGTTCGCATCCGAGTGTCTGATGAGTCCGAGGAACTCTGAACATCATCGTGGTGTTTCAGGACAGAGCGCGGGATCCAGAAACTTGAGGTAGCCGCGGTGGATTCCAAGGTGGGGAATACGAGACCGAACGTGATTCTGCGTAGGGAAACAGCTGGTAAGGCGGAGACGGCGGGCGGAGGGAGACATACCGTGAAATTTGGCCCTGGGTGAATCGCGCCGGGACCAACGCCAACGAGAGCGGTGACTAGATGACACTACGGCTGCAAAGGTCCAAAACATAAAATCGGATCAAGCCCGGGCAAGTCGACGACGTACCGCAAGAGAGCCAAACACATGATGAGAGGTCCAGTGACGCGAATTACTGACTCGGCAGGCTGCAGAATTAGTCTTTACCTAATACAAAGTCTTGACGTGTCTTGACGTACATCGTCATGTGCCGTCGCTTGCGAGGAATAAAACGGTCAAAATTTCGCGTACATTCCTTGTCCTCGCCTTTGCACCATGGCAAAGCGCAAAGTCATTTATGAAAGCGAGGACGACGATATTGACTCGGAAGACAGGACGAAGAAATCTCGGGCGACTCCAGACAATGAACTCCCAGGTACAGGTACGACATTGTGCGCCTCACCTATTGTTCTAAGTCACACTGGGCCCGCAGCCATCACGAATCGAACTGGTGGGCGGCGCTCCGAGCGCGCTGGGAAAGGCAACGGGGGCCGATTAGCTCAGATGAAAGAATTCGAACGAGTACAGACAGAGCAGTCAAAACGCCGCTCGAGAATCGATATCGCTACTCAGGGAGAAGACGTCAATCCTATGGCTCCATCCTCTCACGACATTGGCGAACGCAGCTCCCGCAGGGGTCGAGGCTCTGGTGGGGAGGTCGTGTCCCCGACTCACGAAGAACAACCCGTTTCGGCCTCTCCGCAGCCCGAATTTATGGCTGCGGCTCCTGGCCAACAATTTGGCTTCAGAATACCGAATACTACGTCTCATCTGGGTGGCGACACACGGGCTCCTACTCGTACTCGGTTCTCTGGAGTATCTTCGCAGTCGTCCAAAGCTTCTGTACCACCCTCGTCGCAGAGTGGTTCGTTATTCTCCAACGGTGGAGGATGCTCAACCACGGCGACATCTCGTGCCCCGTCCGTCTGCTCTTCAATGGGTGAGTGGTCCGTTAGTTTCTAGCTGTGGAAGAAGCTGAGCCGCGGCAACCCCTCGTGCCTTGACCGTCTGCTCTTTAGCAGGCGACAGACGCCTCTCCAGACAGCAAGACCCCGCTTTTCAACATCCAGCGAGATCCTCACGCGTCGACGTAATGGACGATATAGCTTCTCAACACGATCGCGCTTCCTCTTCCAGTGCAGCTCTAGCCGCTGGTATCACGGCTTCTTCCAAGCATCTTCAAATTTCCCAGCTAGAGTCAAGTTTCTCTAATGTCGACGATGGCGTAGGCTCCCGGATGTTCCAGGTGAGGCTTACGCCACATTAACGGCGTTCATTAACTTGTCTCCAGATCGATGAGGTCTCCCCGAGCGAGGACGAAAGAATTGCAGAGACAAACCTTCGCCAAGCAGAATGTACGTCCCAAACTTGTGTGTTCATCCTAAATATCTGAGTTCTTCCTTCAGATTCAGGAAGATCCCCGCCACCTGGTACGTTGTAGCAGAATTGACGTACATGTCTAACTAACTGACTTGCCCTCAGATAACGAACGATCATCTCCATCTCTGGGTATGTTGTCTTGTACTTGGCGAACCTCACTGATTTCCATTACGACAGAGGATGATGACAGGGCAAATGATGAAACCGTGCGATATCACCAGAGCCAACCCTCCGCACATCTATCCAGTGGTCAGGCACATTCCCAATCTCGCGACGCCAATCACCGTGCCCCAGGTACGAATTGCTTCGTGTTTGTCACCGCATCTTACCATCGCCATAGACAATGGCAACGGGACCGGTACCAACGGCGCAACTATGCGTTCCAATTGGCCAAGCAATGACCGGACATGTTTCCAATCTCGCGGCGACACCGATCGCCGTGCCCCAGGTATGAGTTACTTCGCATTTTGTCACCGCGTCTTACTACCATCGCCATAGACAACGACATTGTGACCAGCACCAACGGCGCGACTCCGCACTCCAATCAGCTAGGTCGACATGCATCCCGTCCATCTGGCAGCGAGGCGCCTAGCCAACTGCACCCCTCTCAACACGCTCCGCCTGGCGACCCGGCCCCCAATCGGTCATCTTCACCTGCGCAAGTACACGAGAATGTTGTGAATATACACCGCCGCCGTAACCGCGCCCCTCGCTTGCCCACTAATTCTCAGCTGCTCGCAGCCAGGCAGCGACAGCAGGCATTGCCCATTACAGGGGAAGCTCCGAGTACTAACAGCAATGGCCAAGATCGCCCTTCTGTCGACCTACAAGTTAGTCCTGCGTCGGAGCGCGCGGATCCATGGCAACTTCAGTATTACGACCCGCCCACTCGTGATGTAATCGAACGCGCGAAGCAATTTTCGCACTGTGATGGAGCATCTATTGACCCATTCCCTGCCCGTGCCATGTTCAATTCGAAGGCTATCGAGTACATTGACGAGGCCATCGCCGAGCGTCGATCTCGTGGCCAGATCATTTCAGAAGGTACGTGGCTGTCTCCTTGACCGTGCTATCCATTCAGCCGGTTGACTTTGTCAGGCTGGTGGCCACACCACGCGTCAAGTATTTCCAGACTCGTGCGCACATCTCCCTGTCACCCACTGTAATTTAGCTCACTGAAGTTAGCTATGGGAGGACCTCGGCAACTGGCGATCTGCATTAAGAAAAAAGGCTCGTACTTTCGTTACCCAACGGTACCAATGGGATCCCGAAAATCGCCGTGATCGCAACATCCAGATCGCAAAGGACCTTCTTGGCAATGGTGGTTCATTCCTGAGGGACGGAGCTGACGAAGAGGTAAGACGATCCATTTGAGATCACGCCAACTGACACTGTTACTAGGGGCACACCAAGAATCTCGCCCATCCTGCCCTGTCCGGTCTAATTATTGACTTCTTCTACACTAGTTCTACCTCGATTGGCAGGTTATTCCCCGAGGTATTTGCCGAAGAGGTTCCGAGAGTCACGGTGGCTCTTGCTGCAACGGCTGTTCGTTTCTTGATTTTGTTTTGTTTAACAAGGTTCTCGGTGCTGATTTACTAACCCATAGCTCAAGGTTGTCCTTGATGAAGTCGCCTCGGGTCAAGGGGAAGTAAATTTCCGGGTCAACACCTACTCACCGGTTTACTCTGAAATTCTCGGATTGATGAGTAAGTGCGATACCAATGTTATCCACCGTGAAAAGACGAGTGCTCTGCGCAAACACTGGGCGAAGCTTGGCAGGTAAGATTGGGTTCGGCATCACTACAGATTAACTTTGCTGATATGATGATCAGCAATGGTATGAATGATCAGGACCCAGTCGTTGGAGGGTGTGGCTTTGATGTTGACCTGGATTAAGGATATGACATACTCTTTTCTACTCCCTTATCTTTGTAATCTGTCCAATTCCAGTGTTTCTGTGATACCAGTAGACTGATCTACCAGTAACACAAGATCTGACTAGTCTAGTCTAGTGTGTCCAGTACTGTCCAGACTGTGACACTGCAGCTGTCTTCCCAGGTTGCTAGCACTGCTCAATCTTGCTAGTCTAGTCTACTATGTCCAGTACTGTCCAGACTGTGACACTGTAGCTATCTTCCCAGTTTGCCAGCACTGCTCAACCTGGTCCAGTCTGGAGACAGGCCTTGAACAGACTAAAGGGCTCTGCCCAGATCTAGACAATTGGGAACATTGCTGTAGACTTCTGTATGATCTGGGAGACTGGCTAATACTGTCCAGTGGTGTCTAGGGGGGGGTTGATTTGCTGATGTTACCACCCATCCCACCCGGGCCTACACAGTCCGCACCTACCCTGGGCCCTACCCCAACCCCTGCACACGCACCCACTCCCAGTCATCCCGCGCCAAGGGAATGGCGGTTCGTACACACTACACCTTCTTCGCCCTCCGTGCTCGCCACCCCGACATCCACCGTATCCATTGCGGAGACGCTCGTCCCATCCGAACCCGCCCAGGCGAATATCGAAAGGCTGAACGACCAGTGGCAGATGGTCATCAGCCGCGGACGGTTGGATATATGCCGTGCCATTTTGACTGGCGCTGATGCTGTCCCATCGCTGGCTCGGGTTCAAGGGCAGAGGTCGAGTCAGGATAAGATGGTCAATGATGGCATTGCGGTCGCTGTGCGATCGATCGCTGGCGAGACCGCGACCGTCAATCATTTAACGAAAGAAAACTACCAGAAAATTTTCAAAGCACTGGCTCAAACGCCGAGTCGTCTCCGGGACAAGCTCAAGCGAGATATCCTGGGTGGCATCCATGATGCTTACGGTTTGCTACCCGTTCTCGACTCTTCAGCACAGGATGTCATCAACTTTCGTAAGTGCCGGGTTAGGAGCCTGTTAGCAGGCGATAGGTTCCTCAAGCAAGACGGAAGTCCTCACCTATTCTCTTCGTCCGTGTTCACAACGCTTGTCGTCAGACAATTCGAAAGCGGGTTGGAACTGTGGAGATGGTTTCCCCACAACGGACGCTCTGCCAGCTTGGATGGCGTGTACGCACTGTGTGCCACCGCGATCGTACAGGCATTGAAGGACTATCGAGAGGGCGTCCATAAGGGTCGGGGTTCGACCGTAGACCTTTGGCGCGACGATTACCTCAAGTACTACGAAACTATCCAGGAAATACGCACCTCAGACGAGGGTGCTTGCAAGTGGTTGGACGATAAGCAGGAGGCGATCATGGCCCAAGGTTGGGCAACCTTGGGCCAGACGGCTTTAGATCCCGGCGCCACTTTCGATATGGAACTATAGTAAATGTGTTTGTAAATGACGTCTATGCGATTTTTGTGGTTTGATTCATAAGGAAAGGCCATACGTACTGTCCGAGGTCGTACACTGCGACAGCAGGCACGAGCGGGTCTTCCGCACTCAGCAGGCGGATAAGGATCCCAGAGAATCTCTTCGTCGGAAAACTTGTGCGCGGAAAGGTTCTTTGGGAACGGAGGGAGCTGAGCAACGAGCATGGCTACCAAATTGGACGAAGGTGCCTTCGTGATCAGATTCTAGCGACAGAGGACGTGAGCGAGCAGTGCAGGTATAAGGGACGGCACACATACGGAACGTGGCGACGATCATATGGGTGACCTTTCCTTGGCTACCGCTTGAGTGACCGAAATCAGGACGGGTATGGTGCCGAAGTTCTAGCGACAGAGGACGTGAGCGAGCGGTGCAAGTGTAAGGGACGACACGCACGGAAGGTGGCGACGATCACACGGGCAACCTTTTCCTTGGCTGCCGCTTGAGCGACCGAAATCAGGACGGGTATGGTGCCGAATCTCCTGCCGAGTGGTCAGTGAGCGCTGGAGTAGAGAAACAAGTCACCCACTTGTTGATCTGCATGGCGACGTCTTGCTCAAACGTCAAGAGCCACAAGCAAAATGTAACTTGGTAGCCCATCTGAGAGGTCCCGATGTTTAACACGCGGGGAGGGAACATACCCAATAGTGATGCCGGGGATACCCCAGACGGCTTTTCGGCAACCAGGACGAGCCAACAACGCTTCGAGGCATTGGAGACATCGCGCTTGTGCGATGATGGGCCCCGAATGAGGGACGCAAGGACCTTGAGGAAAGGCTGTAGGTGTTGGTGTTGGAGCGGTGTGGACTCTGAGCCGAGGAGCATGGTAAGGATATGTGCGGACTTGAGCTGCACGAATTCGTCTGAAGCCTCGATCCTGGATGTCACATCAGGCGCGTCCCCTGCGTAAAGAGGAGTATGAACCACCTTAGGAGGGGCAAGTAAGGCAGGTCGGGGTCTGACTGTGCAGTGCTTGTGAAGAGCGGGATCCGTTCGTCGTGATCTATTATTCGCGTCGTCAATCGGTTGTTGCCACGGACCAGAGACACGCAATGCACCAAAGAGCGCATCGGCGATCAAGACAAGGAGGAGGTTCTAGCGACAGAGGACATGAGCGAGCAGGAGTTTGATCTGCGCACTGGTATCCCTGTGGGCGATGTCAGCGGGTAAAGAACGACGCTTGCGTTGAGCGTACCTCCCAAGGGGCAGGTTTTGACCTTATCTTTGTCGAGTTCTCGTCGAGATGGGCATTCGAGACCGCTCCGGAGGGATGCAGGTGTGAGGGTGAGAGCGGGAGAGTTAGATTGGGCGAAAGCGC
>JBBPOC010000952.1:0-12458 GCA_038091235.1 Tylopilus rubrobrunneus | reverse complement strand
AACACCGGACAGGAAATGCGTTACGTGACTGACACTGGCAGAACCCCAGCCATGGATTGCCAATCAAAGCTTCCGATAGTTTTGCACAGTTGAAGTAAGCGAGCAAGCACTCATCACAAATTAGCATGTACTTATTGTCA
Source organism: Tylopilus rubrobrunneus (assembly GCA_038091235.1). NCBI lineage: Eukaryota > Fungi > Basidiomycota > Agaricomycetes > Boletales > Boletaceae > Tylopilus > Tylopilus rubrobrunneus. Next base: position 12,318 of record JBBPOC010000952.1, on the reverse strand, counting down.
AAGTTCTCATTGGGCATGGTTGCAACCCACTCGACCCAGGTTCATCTGAAGAGACCCCGCTTCACGTTCCACTCTTCCCAACACCCGAAGCGAATTAAACGCCAGGTTATAGCGAAAGTAACACAGGACTGCTCAACCCTGATGCCGGGAACGACACTGGAGATGAGTGGCCTGCCTACGAACTGGGGGTGAAACGGAGAGACCATGACACACATGGGGACCGATACCTAGGTGTAGCAGGTCTGTTTCATGCGGAGGGGCCAGGCAGATTCGTAAAGTGGCAGCCTCCAAAACCGAGAAAGAGTTGGTGTCTCCAACTCGTTGGGTATGATGCACGAACTTTGAATGAATCCTTCAAGCAGACAAGAACGCCGAAAACACGAGGTGATGAAGCATGGGCCGTAGCCGATAGAGCGCAACCGAACCTTGCTCTTGATTCCCACCGTCCCTGCTGACTCGTGTCCCTAGTGACTTGATCTTGTCTTCGACCATGATAGGTGCGCAGTGAGAAGTGGGTGGTTGATGCTCATCATTGAATAAGAACATGACAATCCAGCTGAAATTGAGGCTGGCGCCGAGAACATATATGCAGTGACGTTTTCACCGAATGGCGAGTCCCTCTTGAGCGGTAGTTCCGAAGGGGTTCAAGTATGGCGGATGGCGGATGGTCAGCGAATGGCAGTGTTGGAAACCAAGGGTGCTTTCAATTGTCTTGCCGTGTCGCAGGTTTATAAATGGATTGCGGCGGGGACGAGCGAGGCAGTCTATGTCTGGGACGCGCGGACGAACGAACAAATTATCGAGCACCACTGGCAGGATTCAAGAGAAATCAACGCCGTGGATTTCTCACCCGACTCGACCAGACTCCTCGTCGGATCGACGAACGGAGATGCGGCCATCTGGGATGTGGAACTTACACGCGAGCCACTGCAAACAATCAATGTCGACGGCTATCTTTTGGGAGCGAAATACTCACCGGAAGGTGACCGTATCGCGACAGTAACTCTGGATTCCGTGCGAGTCTACGATAGCAGCGATGCCCGTCTGCTCGTTGACATCGAAATGCAAATCACCCCATACTTCAACAATGGTCTCGTTTGGTGCAACAATACCCTCCTCGTCGTATCAATCGGGAAGATCTTGCAATTTCAAGTTTCCACAGGCTCAAGCATCTCGGAATGGCCTGTTCCTGATACCGATACATCCTCGTGCATTAATCGGCCTATGCACGGGCAATTCATTGTATATTCCACAGAGAAAACCGTATCACTTTGGGACACGGCGACCCACGCTCGACTCGGCCTCCTCGAACACGCTGTGGATATTTGCTCCATCGCAGTATCACCCGACGACGGGTTTCTCGCATTCGGTGACGAGGACGGGAAAATCACCATTTCCAGTCTGTCTGACATAAAGGTACAGTTTCTATTTGACGAAACTGCTGCCAGATGCTGATACTAGCTATCTATTCGTGAGCATGACCAACAGGACAAGAAGCCATCCACGTCGGCGGGCCGCGCTTTGGGATCCCAAAGCTGGTTTCAGCGGAAGTCGAAAAGGAACCCAGACTCGGAGGACCTGGCAACTAAACAGCCTGGTTGGCTTTCCAAAACGCTGCCTCCCTCCCGTACTGCCGATAATCGGTTACCAACGCGTGTGCACGAGGGGCCGTCGGTCTATTCCCTAGCTCAACGCGAGCGGGTGAGTGTCCTTTGATACACAAATTAATAGATGTCGCGAATCAAACGTCCTTGTAGCGAATGATGGTGAGAGCCCCAAAACCAAAAGTGAGTCGTGTATAGCATGTCCGAGCCCTTACTAATCACCGTCGGTAAAGAAGAGAAAGACTGTGGATAATTCCCCTCAGAAGAAGGGTGCCTCTGCAGATCCTTCTCGTAGCGGCGAAGGCGCTTCAAATCCAAGGAGAGAAAACATGGTGTGCTGTGGAGATGGTGAAGTTTACTAGGATTGCTCATTTCTCCATAGATGGAGAAAGCGAACGACGGACCCGAGCTCCCAGGTGCCTCTGCGGGCCCACCCCATCATGGCCAAGGTGTTATGAATCTCAAGGAAGCGACAGTGGTTTGTCTTTCATAGTAATGGCAAAGTTTGCTACCAGAGCTCATTTTCGGCTACTCGCAGCAAGTGCACGGCATATCTGAACTCCCAGTTGGGAGCGTTCGTGTGGCAGTAAACCTCCCTGCACTCTTTGACCCATTTTAAGTGCTCACTGGCAATCAGGGACAACCAGAATCTGGGAGAGCTGCACTTGCGTGCATGTTACCGAGATGGATGTTATGCTGTAGATCTACTGCGAATGTGGCGGACCGACTTTTTTCATGCAGGTAGTATATCCACCTACCACTACCCTATCTGTTGTCGGGCCTGCAGATGATCATAAACCGTTGAATCAGACAGCTAGGGCGAAAGATAGTCTTTGAGCTATATGGCTAGCCGGCCATCTCTGGCCCCGACCCACCCGTAGATTACGGGTAGCTTAGAAGGTGTTGTATCCAGGCGGCCATAGCTCACTAGGACATGCATTGCAGGTGCTTTCGTCCACGCTTTTGAGTGCTTACTAGATGGTGATGATCCAAAAATTTCGAAGGCAGCTAAAGTCGACTTAGCTGCAATCACATACATGGTTTTGATCAGCGACTACTATAAAAAAGCGGGGCGCAGGCCCTATCAGCACATTCGAGTGGATAGTGCCAGCGACCACATCTTTTCGCATTAGATTGAAGATGGGTCCGTCTTAGTTCAGTCAAGGATCTAGGCCATTTCGGACGCCATCGTTCCTCATGTCCCGAGATCAGTGCGCGAAACAAGTTGCCAGCCATACAGATTCGATGAACGCAACTCGGGGACATCACCTGTGCCCTGCAGTGGCTGTTGCTTCCGAGTCTCGTTGGTGAGCCCCACTGTCCAATTTACGTAGAGGGTGCGGTTTCAAGTATCTTGACACTATGAACACGCCTCATACGAACGTCGAGAGCGTGCCACGGTACTCAGGCCGAGGTCATCAGAATGCACGGGGAAATGCGTCTATTGCCTGCCCTGTCCAATCTGACAACCCGAGTGGGTGCTGCGAAGAGTGTTCCTTGGACACCAAGATAGACCTGTTTGAGGACTGGAAAGTAGGGTAAGACATTCTGCGCAGGGTCAGTTGGGTCACCATCACCATCGCAAGACTCACAAATAAATGGAAACCAGAAACATCCCCGAACGCGACGTACGTATGTATGCCATCCCTACTTGCACGCTGACCTGTGCCGTCGACGACCCCGCGCGTGCGCCTCAAAGCGGCGAGATAGTACTACACGTCCCACCTCGGAAGCCCTGGTGTAGGGTGACGTCTTCGAGGGCCGAGAGTGGGCTAAATGATGCGTTATCGAGAGGGTTTGGGGGAGAGGATGCCCACGGTGGGTTTTGAGTTGGATGCCGAGTGTGGGGAAGACGGAGAGATTCTGTATGGTGTACGTGAGAAGACCATGGAGAACCTGGGTGAAACGCGTCCAGATGAGGCACGCGAGAACGACCCCGATGCCAAGGCCCGGGACCATAGGGCGGACAATGGGTCCTGTTCCAGAGAGTAGATTGCGTTAATGCAGACGACGAGAAAAGTATACGTCAACGACGCACCTCCCACCGTGCTAGCAAGGCTACCGTAACCATACATTGACCCAAGAGGAGACGCGCGTCCCACGAGGAAGCATGAACTCGGGATGCCAGTGTGTCGGGTAGGGTGCGGGTCTGTTGCACTGGCATGTATTAGCTTGAGAGTTGTTTGCAAAGTCTCTACAAAGACAATACCCTCTCTCGCCAGTGTCTCTCTTGCTCTCCTCTTGCTCTCGCCTGCGCCCGACCGAAGCAATGGCCAAAGTACTTACAATACGTCGAGCGTTCGTACATTGTCCAGAATCTCACTCAATGGCACGTTCTCCCGAAACTGCACCGTGATCAAGCTATCCGCCGCAACCCGCCTATAATCCGGCGTTCGTCGACCCGTCGACGCCAGCGAAACCAACAACGCACCAAACGGCTGTCCGAGACGTGCCACGAGCCGTCGGGCGCACGTCTCTCGGTCCGTTAGTACGGGCACCGGACACGACGGTGGATCCGGCTCAGAACGGACCGAGTGATAGTCGTCGTCAGAGAGTTCTTGATCGTCGTTGTCGACGCGTTCTGTGTCAGATTCGTCATCGTCGCCGTTCGGGGAAGGTGCCCGAGAAACGTCTATCCCCATCGATGCACGTGCACCTTGACCATGTTCCTGCTCCAAAAGCGTATCCAACCAAGGGTGGACGAGGTACAATGACTCCATCCGCGAGAGATCTTGTCTAGTCCTGACTTCCACTGTCCCAAAGGCGGCGGTGTCCACGCGATAAACACGCCCTGAACGCGTCCGAGAACATGACAGATGGGGGAGCTGAAACGCTATGCATGGTAGTTTCATCCGACTCGCTGCGAACCAAGGCACGGGAAGCTCCGTGAGGCGGTCGTATAGCCTCAATGCTACATCGAGGTCGAATGAGGGTATGCGTGATGCGCTCACGAGTCTTTCCATCTCGGCGTCCATAATAGGTGATGGGAGGTGCGAAGTTGCTGGTCCGTTGAACACGCTGATATGGGCAGGAAGGCAGCTATTGAATCTACCGGATTCTCCAGTCCACGCAAGAATGCTCACATCTCCAGATCCGGTGAGAATGTGGGACAATAGGCGTCCTAGCGCAGCTTCTCCTTCGCCATATATTGGGGGTATCCCAGTGACCGAGAATATCCCTAGCAGGGAGTAGGCGGCATCTTCCACCCGCGCTGTATACCGAGTGGAAGCAAGGCGCAGCTTCTCCCGAATGCTGCATAAGCCAGGTCGAAGGCGCATCAGTTGTCGTGTGGACACTCCAGTGGCTTGCTCCATCTCCGTGATCACTTCCGGCGCCTCTTTATGGTTCGTCATCTCCAGGTTTAGGTATGGCGTCCAATCCTCCGTGTAGAAGCGGATGACTTTGGCAGCAATATATTCTTGAAGTGTCCAGCTACGGGTATTCCATATGCTCCTCGCAAGCGCGCCGAGCTGTGATGAAGAACGAACACCTCGGAGGAATACGATCATCAGGGCTGCACCACGATACCATTTGAACATCGCCACCAAAGCCTCCTGGTGGATATCGTGTTTCCCTGTGTCAATGCAACAAGTGTCGCTCCATGCCCATTTGAATCCGGCTTCGCGGACGACTGTGCAGAACATTTGCAGCTTCTCATGGGTAGGGCATGGGTCCAGGTCGTACACCGGCATGTGGATCACATCCTGGAACAACGGTTCGCTGTCTTCCCATTTGTGCGACAGAATCACATATCCAAAGTACTGCTCTACTTCATGCTTGATGCGAGAGTGGTCGATGCTAGTCGTCATTGAGGATAAAAGTTCGCTGAATATCGGAAGGGATTCGAATTCGGACGCCCTCTGGACTCTATCACGGAGGCGGCCAGAAGTCGTGTCGATGAGTACGTGGGGAGAATCACGCAGAATCCGGTCAACAATCTTGCGAATCGTATCTCGTGTTTCCGCAGGGGATTTGTACTGTCCATGGCATTCTATTGAGTAATGTAAGCAACAGATAATTATCGTGATGGTCAGCGTATGGCTCACGACGAATGTTGGGATCAGGTGACTGATCCATCTTTGTGAGCATGGCCTCGAAGGCACGAACCGCATTGGAGTAGTCCCCTGTTTTGTGTAGGGCTGCATACTTGATCTCGTAGCCCCAGGGAGACGAAGGGTCGAGCGTGATCACCTGATGAGGAAGAATCAGTAATTTGGTGCTATTTTTGCAGCACAAATCCATGTACCTGATTTGCGTCGTCTAGAGCTTGCACCCAGGACTCTGTTGCCAAGTACGCCTTCCCACGCTTGACGAGAATGCTTTGTGGGAAGGGCGGACGGAGGACCAACGCAGTTGTATAGTGGCGGATGGCATCATTATGCCGATCGACACTTGCTGCTACATCTCCCAAGTATTCTAGTTTCATGAAGGAACGTTGTTTGAAGGCTGATACCAACCAAAGTACATGAAGAACGATGCGGCCAATAGTGCTCGATCAACTCACTTTGCGCCCATTCGAGAACCTCACCGTGCAACTTGGTATCCCCTCCAGATTCATTTATCATTCCGTGGAAACACGCGACCGCATCCTCTGTACGATCCGCTGCGTACAACGCTTCACATAGACGCTGCCTAATCGTGGTACTCAGATTGTCGAATTTCCATCCAGATATCTGCTAGATTGAGTGATTTCGATGCGTTACAATTTGGTTATGAAGCTCACCAATGAGACGATAAAAAGTGCTCGACTTGAGTGGAGTCGTGTTTTGGCTCTAGCGTGCCCGAACGACTGTATTGCGCCCTCGTAATCACTGTTCTCCACGCGGAAGTTTCCGACAAGAAGGTGCATGTACGCCTGCCGGAGACGTGAGTGGCAATGATTCAGTACGTCAGCAAGCTTGAACATGCCTGGACAACATGGTATATTGAGTTATTTGGGGCAGTAGCGACAAGGTCATCTATGCGTGATATCCCGTCATGATGTTCTCCAGCCATAAAGACAGCAATAGCCTTGGAGGTATAAGCAGGTAGGGGGTCACGAGCGAAAAACGCAGACCTTCATCAAAAGGAGAAAGCTAACATGAGATGATTGTAGGCGCTCGAATGCAATGTCACAGGTCCGATATCCCTTGTGCCATTCTCCCTTGCCATTCTCCCTTGCCGACGAGGGCGTTACTCTTTGCAATATACGCAAAAATGGATGGTTCGACTCCGATAACCTTGATCAATCAGCGTCAGAAGACGGTGCGCGAGAGGAAGGGACTAAGTACCTTTTCAGCATCTGCGAGCGCAGTATCCCACTTTCGCAAACGAGTTCGCACAAGAGCTCGAGCAGCGAGTAGATGATTGCTGGAACCAGAGCACATAGATATTCTGGTGGTTAATAATGCCTCTGTATTGACCAGTCGATCTTGCTTCCACAAATGAAGTATAGCATCATCGAGTTGAATGTCGGGTTCCTGGAAAGTGGGGTGCGGATGGGACGGTGAGGTTGAATTCTGTTTGGAAAAGAGTTCCAGATACAACTTGATTCTAAACGAACAAAGGTACTGACATTGAGGCGGGATAGACAAACAATAGTAATTTTTGCATGTTCCCCGCCAATTGCAAGAAACCGAGAGTCAGGAGAGAGTGCGATCGAACGTATACTTTGAGGGTGGTTGATAATGCCAAGCTGAGTGTGCGACGCCTTGTTCCAGAACGTCACAGTACAGCAACTGGAGTACACAATAAATTCACCAAGCATCGGCTGGGTGATACACGACGAGTATTTTTCGCCTGCGGGAACAGGCCACTCGGAAACGACTGACCCCGTGTAAACTTCGATTTGCTTGATTTTACTTTCGGATGCGACCAGGAGATGATCATTCGACCAGAGAAGACCGGTGTTGCGTTGCGGCGTGACTGATATGTTAATGTCTAGTAGCAGTCGACCATCGTTGCTATCGTAGACCCGCACGGACCCCTGGGTCACCGTTGCAATGCGATCCCCCTGGGTGGAATACTTGGCTGCGAACACCTTGTCGCCGTGATGTAGTGTCCGTAGTCGTTTGCAAGTTACAGTGCTCCAGATGGATACGGTACCGTTGTCCGACGCGGAGACGAGTCGTGTTGCGTCCAGAGAAAAGTCGACATCGTGGATGCCGAGCGCGTCGTCTTTTTGACGAAGGACTTGTTTGTATGTGTTTGCATCCCAGGAGAACACATCCCCCAGCCAAGTCCCAGCCGCGATAAATCTCCCGTCCCGCGAGACAGCAAGGCAGTGCGGGTCCTTGGCTTTGAGCATCGTCACCTGTTTCTTGTCTTTGACCCGCAGCACCGTAACACCGCCATTACCACCGCTAAAAAGATGCTCGCCGTTCGTCGAGAAAACCACCGCATTCACCCATTTGCCGACATTCACCTCAATCGAGTCATGGCGATCTGCTTCAACGATCAGCATCAGTACTGCGCGCTGCGTCTGGTGAGTACACACCCATTACAGTTGGTGACGCAACAGCGGCGTAACAATTGAAGGTGAAAAAGAAGCTCTGCCCTCCCCGCATTATATACGTGGCGGTGCTCTCCCACTTTGGGGTCCGTGCATGTTTCATGTCTTTGGTCCACTCGCGTTTTCAGCGCCCATGCTGTATTTTTATTGAGGCACCACTCCGACACCGCCGCATCACTGCCGGTGAGGTCGATGTGGAGGCGAGTTGCCACTGGCCAGTCACGAGATAAGCGCCCATTACCGTTCTGTCCATTGTTGGCACCTATGGAAGTGATATGCCTCAAGCCTCATTCGCAAGCATCGGTCTGAAGTTCACTGGCGGTGACACCGACTCTATCCGCGTCATCCCTCCTTTGCGTCCGCTAGCTCGCCTTGCTCTGATTCTTGAGGACCTTGCCTTTCTCGGTGTGGCTCGTGATCCACACCCCACCGATGCTGTGCCGCTGCCCAGAATACAAACCTGGGGCCTGTGGCCTGCGGTTGAGAAACGTGAAGTCTATGCAAGGTACCCGAGAGCTACCACGCAGCCACCTCGACATCGTGCAAGATGTCAACAAGTTACCATTGGCCGACAAAGTGAGAGGTCTCTCCGAGCGACCGGCAGCTCTCCTGTGATTTCTTGAACAATTTCCAGGGGCCCGCCACACATTGATATACAATTCACCCGTCTGATAATCCCCATTCCATTGACCCACTATGAAAAAGAGGACCAAGTGTGCTATGGCATTGAGCCTCTCGGATTAACGGGTTGATGTAGTATGACTGCAATTAACTCAGTGGGAGTGAATAGCAAGAAGCTTTGGCAGGCGGCTCGTGCCTAGCCCAATACGTAGCTGTACAATACTTATCCCAGAATACCTGCCAGTGCAAGTAGGTGGATTAGACGCACAGGGACTAATCGGTAGGATAGATGTCCTGACTGATGAAGGATCGTGCCGATGGTGTGAACGAGAACGCACAGAGAGACACGCACCAAGCATGTGATCCATTTGACTTCTGGCGCTGGCATGCCACTGGCAAGTATGTCCACCGCCCGCGGATGACACCAGACCAGTGAGACGTTCTCCTGGTTCGTGCCCTGACCAAGCTATAAGCTGCAATCTGCTCGTAGTTACCCGAGAAGCACAGAAAGTCACTGAGCTCGGTTTTTCTGTTCACAGATGCAGTCCGCGAGCGGGAGGTAACATCGGGTGAACGCGTCGCAGATGTCTTCATCGTCGGTGTTCAGTGGTGGCGGTTGCGCGATGTCATCTTCCATGCATGCACGGCATTCTATTCCAGTTGGATCCAGAGTGAACGGGATCAGCGCCTTGAAGGCATGAGTGTCTGTCGGTCTGTGTGCATAAAAGAGAGAGGGGGTTGAAAAGCAATGCATGGTACGCGTCGCGCTGAGAAAAATGGCGGAGGCAGCTACTTGAGGCGGCCTCAGGGCCACGACGAAGTCGAGCCAGTGTACACGCAACGTAGTCATGGCCCTTGCCATTTTGGCATCCGGGATGGGGGCACGGGTTGTCACTGAGAAACCTCCCTGCAACAACGCGGAGCATGCATCATGGTGATTTTTCCTCGAAGGTGTAGAAAATCTGCTCGTCTTTTTCTAGGGTGAATGACCATACAATGATGTATCAATGGAGTGGTTCAAAGACTCAGAGACGACCTACTCACCTTGTTGCAGGATAAAATACTGCTCCTTTCCTATCGTTTCACGAGATCGCGATCGATTTGCAAGTCTTTGGAAGTACCGAACAAGACCGCCGCTAGTTGTGTGCCACCATGTCTTATTGGGACGATGTCAAGTTTCGGTTAGTGGAGCAAACAATGATTATGAATTGTCCGGCACTGCTTCGGATGGAGGATGTGCCAATATCAGAAGCTGGCCTTTATGAGATTGATGAAACCCCGAACGCGTGATCCTTCCATCGGAAACGGCAAGCATGGAGTTCAAGTTGATGCTCCAAAGGTAGCTAGTGTCCGAGCCAAAAAAAAAAAAAGACGTTCGGGGTAGATGGCCATCGTGGTAATCGCAGACATCTCCGGAAAGACGAATGGCTGTAACGTTCCGATCCCCCGGATGGCGAGTGTCTTTGCTTGTACTCGTTGGAGAGCAGTGTCGCCCCCGATGGGAGTTGCTCGACTCCGAGATGTGCGACTTGGGTAAACCGACGGCATTGATGTTCCAAGAACGTTCCCGTGTTCGATGAACTTCTCTTAGTATGGTTCTATGTCCTGTAAAATGCGTGGCCCGAGCTCGTCCTTACAGTTGTCCCCCCGCGCAGTGATTGATCCAAAGCGTTAGCCTCCCGTTCGGCGTTTCCCGTGTTCCAATGCCAATTTTAATAAGTCCGACACACTCGGATCTCGCGCTTCGGACTACGCCACGAAATCATTCGTTGGGTCACGGCAAGCAGCTGCAGCTAGACGGCTGCGGACTCATCGGTTTCGACAGGATGACCACTGTCACGTTCTTGCCATGCGATTGGCATCACTGTGCCCTGCTCCTGCCACATCAGTACGTACTACTTCAAGTTGTCGTTGTCAGCAACGGTGACTGGTCACAATCATGATGGACTAAGTGATGGATGAGTCAATGTACATGGTACGGCATTCATGTCTCTCTTTCTTGGCATAGGCCACCGAGTGACTCGTTGGACCGTCACTCCTGGATCACCCCACGACCCAGACATCAAAGAGCTGAGTCGTCACTTGGACACGGTTTCCTCGATCTATTTGCGTGATTCTTATCAATGATCACCGTAACCTACGCATATACGCCGCACCTATCCCAAGCTCTTCGAATATGGAAGTCGAGAGATTGTGATGGTGGTTACAGATAAGCTGGCAAGTACTCTGATCCTGCCAGTGAGAACTGTGCCTCGGTCCACTTGCATTCGAGTCCTCGCCATCTTTTAACTTGAACCCAACGTCGGTTATTTTCAAGAACTGGGCTGTCGCCCAACCGAACGTGTTTTTAATTTTCTCCCAACGCTGCTTGAGACCCAATGCGCCAGGACTCCCCTGTCGGTCATTGTCATCGGATCTTGACCGTCGAGCAGCAGCCCCATGTCGTCTATTATCGGGAGAAGCACAACTTGAACCACCTTCGTAAACACCCCTTTCTAGGTCAGAAGCCATCAAGCCGCGGCGGAGATGGCCGTATTGGTCATTATCTGTTCGCCGGGGTTTGTCCTCGAGATCCGTCCTCGGGCTTGAAGCCCCGGTGCCTCGGGAACCGAAGCCCTCTTGGGTAATTTCAAGTTGGTCACCAGACTAGTACCCGAATCACTATTCGCCTGCCCGCAGTGTCTTCCCCTGCAACCCTTTGAGAGCATGGAACATTCATCTGGGGGAGCCTGGACTTCAGCCTGCAAGGGCTCCTGGGTGGTCGGAGACACTTGAAGATGGCTGTGACTGCACGCGTGAGCACATCTGCTGATAGAATCCGACGGCGAAGCAAATCAGGTATAGCGCAACATGTGCTGTCTCAAATAATTCGGGAGCAAATGGAACTGACAGGAATACCGGAGCCTTCCATGCCAAATTTAGGATTCAAAGACTCGTCAAAGTTACCAAGAGTCTGATATTAATCTACCACTAGTAATAATACTCTTAATCTATCGGTATATAGGCTACAGAAAAGGCTACAAAATGTGATACAGCAAGTGTCCATTACTGAATATGCGTTAGAATAAATTATTTGTTCCAAGAAGACAACAGACTATGCTATAAGCGTAGTCCTTCGTCAGGATGACGTGCGACGTTACGGAGTCGCTAAACAGAAACGTGAGAGTCAGATGCGCAAAGCGAGCGTAGTAAGCAGGGCGCCTCCCAAGCAAGCAGTCGCAAATATGCTGACTGCCATCGGTTGCGAGGCCCAGGCGTAGCTCAGGATGCCTATGGCATTGAGTACGAAGCCCGCCGCAGCAAGGAAGACACAGAGCGCATGCGTCCGACTCAAGAGGCGATGGGACGGCGTATTGAACTTGAACATCCCTTTTCCAAAGATGGGAGGCACCAGCATGCAGAAGACCCTCCACCCTCGCGTGGGTTCTGATGCTACTGTGCCGGATTTCGTAGACTGTGGCATGGTTGATTGTGTTTCTTGTGACCCTCGAGTGATGGCGCCTTTCTCGATGTCTCTGGTCACGTTTCCGAGGATCGGAGCACCGAGAGGCGAGTTTGTCACCGGAATCCCCTCCACAATCATCTCCTCGCGCGTCGCCACCT
>JBBPOC010000951.1:0-12464 GCA_038091235.1 Tylopilus rubrobrunneus | reverse complement strand
TGGAACTGTTGCATCGCGAGAATGAAGGTGACCGACCGTGTGATTTTGAAGTCGTACCCCTTGTTCCGCTACTATAGGAATTCTAATCATACTGCAGTTGCACGCAGTTCGCGTTACGAGACCCGCAGAGCCCCTTGCAGACTCGGAGTTGTACAAGATCCCTCCGGAGCGTTACTAATTCCACTCTCGCACCACTAGGCTGTATGTAATCTTGGGGGCGCTGTTGAACCCTACTCTATCAATGCAAGATGTTTTCGGACTGCATCCTGAGGTGCGCTGTCTTCCGCTGAGGCCACGCCGGTAGCCAAAGCTGGTTCCAGCCCTGTAATCCACCCGCTTTTTTTGACAAGCCGGTGGAGACCGCCGATGCCCGGCATAATCATTGTCGGTATGTTTGTCGCATTCTTCGACTCTGCCTAATATTGATTCCATCGGGTTCTCCCATCACGGTTGTTGCTCCGCCCCATTTGTTGGCTCACCCATTGATGTACCTATGACGACTGGTGTCGTCCCGTCGAATGTGGTAGAAGTGGTCAACTAGTTGAACACTGCGTTCAAGGCCGTATCGAAAAGGAGGCAAAGCAGATTATGCACAGTCCCTCAGCCCGACAGGTTGCGCAGATATAGCGGTCCTTTCCCTTCTCTCCCGTCGGCGACGGCGAGCAAAATCTACTTTGAAATCACTGACTTTGTTTGCAAAGGTCTCGCCCGGACTGTATACCCCTGAGCCCAATCGTCCCCAATGGCGCCTTGAGTGATCACTATTGAGCAGTGAATAAGAGCGTGCCTTACTCGCCGGAGCTGCTCGCTTTGTGCCCCTCTCCCAAGCTGTATGCCTATGAAAAACTAGCAGGAGGTACATATCATCTCCGTTGCGATGGAATTCGTCAATGATGGACCGCTCGTACCCTTTTTGAATCCTTGCGTTCGAAACAAGTGGAGCAACGCCTTGCAAGAGATGGTCGACAAGATGCGTGATGCAGGATACATTCACGGCGATCTGCTCAACATCACGTACGTCCAGGATCGGTTCATAATGCTGGATTTCGGCTGGTGGCAACAAGGTTGGCGAGGCACGGTATCCACACACCGACATGTCTCGTCTCTAGATTACCAAGAAGGGCGATGAGCGTGTTTTCAGAGGCACGGTGGACAACATCTCTGGAAAATATTACCCAAACTTTGATTCGCTAAGACAGCACTGATATTGATTGAACACACACAAGCCTTGCTAGACAACATGGTGATAAACGTGAATGTAATAATGATACTGAAAGGTCTGATGAAAGCCGTCAAATTTGATACCAATGGTGATTTTTGGCAATGAACCAGAAAACCATCTCTTCCCTGTCGATCGTCTTGAGCCATCCGGGCAAAACTTGCACGACATCCACACTGGGGTCAGTTCGGCACTCGAGGACATTGTCCTCCTGTAGCGATGAGACGAGGTCGACGATCTCCTGTCTGTCGTATATCGCTCGCAAACGCCATCGCAGCTCAGCCTGAAAGATGGATTCAACGGAAGGAGTCAGGTAGGTCTGCAAGACTTACCTGGCTGATGCCTGGATGCAAGAAAATGACGCTGACTACGGCTTGTTGCGCTGCTTTCCATGGACCGTCGAGTCTGTACCCGCGGATATCAAGCCAGCGCCTTGGCGCCACAAGTGTTAGGGGTGCGTCAATCACTACTACACTCCAGGCTCCACAGTAGTCCCCGGCTACTAGCAGCGGTGCATTGAAATATATCCAGTGCAATATAGGAGGTGATGTCAACGTCATTTTATGAGCGAGCTCGAGGACGTGTTGTTCTAGTCCGACCTCCAGACCCTACGATACTCAGTCAACGCAACTCGGACGAAACAAGAACATACTAAACATGTCGCTTTGTCGAGTCCAGTTCCCTTTGAGTCACGAGCATTGTCAAGGATTCGACGAGCCAGATCGCGATCCAAATGGTTGAGGCTAGACGCAAATGTTGTGAAGGCGGCGCTGATACACGCAGAACAGTTTGTGAGCCCAATCTCTGCCTGGAGGGCACACGCAGCCTCTTTTCCATCACGTGTTGTACCATGGGTCTCTTGTCCCGATAGGTCGCAATCAGGTTCAGCTGCGGGATTCTCAGTGACCTGCTCTTGATTTCCGCCTGGAACTGCAAAGGACGTGCGAGAAAACCTTAATCGTATGCTAGTTTCAACATCCTCGTCATCTGTCCAATCCGTCAAAATGAATTCCCCGTGCGAGGAAAGTTGCATTACCTGCCCTCTTGCTGTTCCAGTCAATCTTTTGCCGTGCACTTCGTGACTGAGATAAATCCACAACGAAATCGACCTAAAAGCCCATATAAATATGCTCAGAATGGTGTGTGTGATAAACTGGTACCTACCTGCTCCTCAGAAGCGAGCTGAAATAGTGTGGCGATGTCACCTTCAGAGGCAAGTAGGGGCCACTCCATTTCATCTACAACCTTTTCGACGGCTACGTCTTCCAGCGAAACAGCATCCTGGAAAAGGTCTCGAGGAAATGGCCCGCTGAGTGCGTTAAGATTGCTATACAGGTAATTATCAACATCACCGTACAGGGTGCATGAACTGGTCACCTACGCATCTGATATCTTGAGCATTCTGCCTGGCTTGGCCTTTTTTGGATCTCGTACAAGCTTCGACAGTACGCCTTGATGCAAGAGATTGGATCTGGCAACAGAGACACACTGGTCCCCGGCGCTGTGAAGTAGGCGCGTGGCATTCTCGGAATCGTACAGTTCGTTGGGCGTGCCAAAGACCATCTTTGTATGCATCAGTATCTGCGTGGACAGCGACCATAAACGCACGTACCTTCAACGCCGCCTCCGCAACTTGTACTTTCTCATTCTTTGCACCCTCGTACACGGTATCCGGCTCCTTCGTGAACGCCTGACTTCGAAGCTGTTTTTCCCTGCCTTCCTCGACCGTTGTACCCCACAGGAAATCCCAGGGTGGTACAGAGATAACATCCTCTGCGACCTCGTAAGAGTTATATAGCTCTTGAACGGAAGCGACCAGTTTTCGTGGTGCCTCACGCTCCACAAACCCCACACGCCTAACCGCCGTTGAGCTTCGCTGGCAAGAGATATCTTGTCACTCACAAAGCGTTCTTATCCACGTGTTTCCGAAGGAATTCGATATGATCTATCATGTTGAAGTTGGAAGGGCTGCTAGGATCTTCGTCGGGAAGATGCGGCATTCCTCTGTGTTGCAACCAGATGGCATACCATTGGTCTTCCAAACGCTTCATGTACAGGTCTTCAGCAGCATTGTCTCTGAGGTGTGTGATACGCTGCCTGACTGAGTTCCTCGGTACTGCTGGAAATACCTGATCGAAAGCCGACAAGTCGAGTCTGGAAGCCCGGCATCGCGCCCGAATAATGGCAGAGGCATCGCGCGCCAGCTCATCAAACTCCCGCGTCCAGTGGAATCTTGGTCGCCTCGAAACTGGATTCGACACAACGTCAGTCTAATGCACTGAAACGAACACTAATATTTCATGTACCTTCGCCTTCTTCCTTGGCCTTGCCCTTCTTTTTCACACTCGGTGTTTGCGTGGCGGGCGGACCCTGCTGCGATATCAAGACCTCGATTGGTTTCTCTAGCGGGTTGGGCACTACAGGAGGCGGCCCGGCGGCGGGGATGTGTGTGGCAAGACCCAGATGTGCCTTTCGTTGCGCTGTGGTTTTCTGAAAGACCAGCTGTGTCTCTTTGATAGCTTCTTGGATCTCGTTCTCCCAGTGTTGCTCGTCCTTCGTGATCGAGGATTGCAAGAAGCGGCTCCGCACCGCACGGATACGAATGGCCAGTGTGCCTTTCACAGGCTCTGGATGGACCTTGCGAAGAAGGTCATCCCAATCCCGCTCTCGCTGGGCGCGCGCTTCCTCTGCCTTTTTACGCAAGGCCGACTTTGCCTCGATATTCTGTGCTTCTTCGGCTCTCCGATTTCGCTTGATTCTCCGTCGCGCTCTCTCGAGGTCACTGGTAATTTTTTCTCCCGAAACCGTGACATAGTTGGCAACGACGTGGCGAGGCGCGCTGATCACGTGGCAGATCTGGTCCAATCTTGTATCCACATCTTCCGCATTCAGAGGTGTTTCCCTCGTGCTCATATCCATCTGCATAGCCAAATATTGCTTTTGGTGCCATGTCAGGGCGTATTCAGGATCCCAAGATGACTTTCTACGCAGACATCGACCAAGGCCGGGGCACATTTTTGCAAGCATTGGTGGACCAGTAGAGGGACACGCCGCAGCTTGAGCGTAGGCTTGCTCTCGGCTGACCTTGCGAAGTTCGTCCCAATATGCCTTGCCTTCCGCAGGCGTGCGGACAGGATGTTCCTTCCAATAGGATGGTGATGATTCGGAGAGAGCCCAGAGTTGGAGCGGTCCAGCAGTATGAAAGTGCCAAAAAAGGGGTGCCAGTACAGGGGTGCTAGCACTCCAGCCCTCCAATGAAGCGTTTCGGAATGCGATGGTATCGCCGTTTGGGGAGGAACACTTGAACGGGGCATCTGGACCCTCGGTACGTTCCAGCGGTGTCACCAAACCGAGTGAGCGTAGCATGTCCAGCAACTCTAATATTCGGGATCTATTCCTGGACCTTCCGATGCCCAGGGACGCGTGCAGGCCCGGTGATAAATCTTTCACGAGTGTCTGTTTTCCCTGGCCCAAAAAAAGCAGATCCAAGTCTTCATCATGGGCGACTACGGCCACAAGCGAGCAACAAAGCGCCAGCGTTATATCTTGATGAAAGTGAGAAACGTCAATGATTCGGTGTTCTCGCGAGATGATGAACGGGGAAGGTGAGAGTTGTTGAAAAAGCTCGAGGACATGAAGATGCAACTGTTGCAAGCGTAATGCTTTTGCGACCACGAAACCATACAATTGAGCTACGGTGGTGCGTTCAGTCAGAAGAACATCACGGATCGTTTTAGCGTCGTAAGAGAATAACTGCTTCAAACGCTCGTCCTCCTTCTCATCTTGCTCTTCAATTTGCAACAAGTTGAGCGGGAGAGATGCATGGCGTGCTGAAGAGGGACCTGGACCATATTCGACAGGCTCTTCTAGCACTTTAACGGACCCGACAGTCCCCGACGGCGCGTTCTGGCTGAGTTGACGAAGAAAGGTGTTGACTTTCTCCTGTGGAGTATCGAAAAGATAAACCAAGCAAGCAGGTCTGCTAACACCAGATGAAGTGACGAGAGAAGTCTTGAGCATCTTGATTCGTCCGCGGTTTTCCAAATTCTTGAGCGTAGCTTCCGCAGTACGTTTATCAAGACGAGTCCCGACTGGCGCGCTAGTTGGCTCCTTGGCATGTGACATGGTCTCCAGGAGTGCTGTGTGTGCGTCAAATATTTCCTTGGAGTGCATGTTTGCAATCCCCCCCATGTTTTCAATGACTTTGAAAAGTTCGTTTTCGCGCCGCATAGAGGAAATGTTGATACTGGAGCGTGATCTGCTGCCTCCCTTGGTTCGGCTGCGCTTCGATGACCTTGAGGATGGTGGTGGCGCTACAAGTTTGTGCTTCCCGCCAGAACCTACTTCACGGCTAGAAGTCTCGTCTTTCCCAGCAACCTGGATTGCATGGCGAAATTGTGTTGCGGTTAGGGTTCATCGAGCACAATAGGTGGAATGGACCTACAGTCGACGGAGCAATGGATTCCTCTTCCTGAGAAACTAGCATAAGTGGCTTCACTCCCGGGTCTTCTCTTTCCGATGATCGAGTATCCAATATCGTGGAGTCGTCGCCTCTGTGGTTGGCGATTGAGTCACGCGCGACGGTCTTGGCACGCTTTGACAAACGACGGGAGGGGGTTTTATTTGAGCGTCCACCACCGACGCCTATTTCTGATCCTGAAATCCCAGCCTCGACGTCGCACCTTTCCGATGGTTTGTCCGACGACAGATGCGCCGCCCGTTGAATAGGGTGGGTGGCCCCATGGACGTTTTCAGAGGTAGATGCTGCTCCTTCATTGACGTCTACCGTGATGGAATTCCCAACTGACGGAGGGAGCACATCAACATGCTCAGGCGGAACGCTGTATGAAACAGCGTCGAGCGGTGCTTCATTAGCCAGTCGATCGTTTACTATAGCTGGTCCTGCGGTAGGTGGAACACCCGCAACTACTTGCCCCAAGCCTTCCGCCATCGGCTTTGGCGGAGACACCGCGCTGTGAGGCTCACCATCCTTGGCAGGAGGATTCTTGCGAGGTCGTCCACGTTTCCTCGGCTGAGCAGTGGAAGCATCCGTTGGCGCAGGTGTTTTGCGGGGACGACCTCGCTTCGGCTTAGGAGGTGGTTCGATCTCCTCTCCCTCCGCGTCCCGTTTACGCTTTTTGCCCTTTGCCGCCGCGATGTCTTTGAGCGAGTTCTGGTAGGAATGCAGCCTTTCTGTCGAAGGATAGAAGTGCTTGGGATCGAATGTGGTAAAATCTCCGACTCGCGACAGGTCAGCGTCGACGATGGATGTGATTGTATCCTGCAGATGTTCGCTTGCCATGACGGATTTGTACGCCGCAAGAGTGAAGTATCGATGACGTCTCTCCCTGCCATAGGTCTCCATGAGATCTACGGTGCCCAGATCAGCGAGATGAGGAGGCGGTTTGTTGTTGGATGCCCGCGTCAGCAAGAGCTCGATCGTTCGCTTGTCGAAATTGCCGAGAGCAGCACATATTTCCTAGAAAAAAAAATCAGGTGACATCTCAATGCAATGGTTTCCCAGGTTACATTAAGCGTCAGGCCAGATGGACCAGCTTCCTCGATCATATCCGACACTTGCTTGTGGATTGTAAGGTTCGTCTTTACTTCGTTCTGGCCAACTAGAGTTCTGGCTCATCAGGATCTGTAGCAGAGTCTTTGTCGGTAAACAGACCTGAAACCTCTTCGACAACGCTTGTTTCTTTTTCGTCTTCTTCGGCATTCTGTCCCACGACTACAGACCCCTCCGGAAGCTGGTCGTCTGATGTCACAAGACGTATGCATTTAACTGTACGTTCTCGTCTCTTGCTGCTAGGGACCAAGACGTGTTCGATGACGCCCTGCTGGATTAGCTCGCGTAGCCTGGTCTGGAAAAAGCGTCTGTCCGTCTTGGTTGGATGTACGAATCCCTACAACATGGTGAAGCGAGAGAGACTCCGACAGACGGATCACTTACGATGGTCATAAGCAAGTTATTTGACCGATGTATATGATTTCTGGAAGCTTTGAGCAGCTTTATGATCCTATTTTTAACGAGCGTCAGACTGGAGAGATGCCTGGAGTCGATCGGTTCAAAGAGGACTTGTGAATCTTCTTGGTCGGCAGCCTCGTCGGTGGTACCGCTTGAGTTGACACGATCGCCAGCGATAGTCTCGTCTTCCTGAGCTTCTTCTTCTTGAATCTGCTGCCAGAGGGGACTTCGTTCGACAAAATATTTATGGATGCATGTGTGGTTCCCAACACCACCACGGCGTGCTTTGATACTAGAGGGCGCCATGAGAGCTGAGAGTGGTGGAAGGACAATACAGCATACATGAGGCCAAGTTCGACTAGCTGTTTGATGAGATAAAAGCACGTCTTTTGATCGTATTTCGTCTTTCGCCCGAGCTCGACAGTCGTGATACCATCCTCTCGCCCTCGAGTGATTAACTGAAGCGCACTGTACACCATGGGGCTCAGCTTAGGGGGCTAGTGGCGGATCAGACTAGTTTTGTTCTACTTAGTGTGGGGACGTACTCTGATATGAGAACCTGTGATAGCAGCGAAAGAGGTCTCTGGGTCGACCGCTATGCGCAGATCGTCGCCATATTCGCGCTTCAAGTCCTCTAGGGGCCTGTGGCGGACATCCTCAACGAGCTCCAGGGAGGAAGGTACGCCCTCGACGATCTCTTCACCTCTTTCCGCGGCCTTGCGTTTAGCACTCGTCTGTGGTGCAATATACACTTCTGAGAAGGAACCAGGAGGAAGAGTGCCGACGCGGACCGACGGTTGTTGCACGACGAGGGACCATACAAAGGCGCAGAACGCATCGTCGACGAGCTGGGCGTTGTCGTCTTGGGCAGCGTAGAAACTGGCGACGAAGTCTCTGAGGCGGGAGGCGTCGCAACCTGGGATAAATAAGATGGTGTGGGTGGGGTTCGAACTCGAACACGCGATGAAAGATAAACGCCGGGGACCCACCGAGATCGCCGTCAAAGGCGAGTTGACGGAGACAGTGGTGGACGAGCTCGTCCATGACGGTGGTTCCGAATACACCCACTACCACTACTACTAGCGTGACATGTCGTGACTCTGAATCGGAATCGGAGTCAATCACATCCTATCACTAATATTGACTACGATATGGTCTGTCGCTCCTAATCGCATCGTCTTCACTACCACTCACCCTTCTCTAGACCATCTGCACAGATTGCGGGGGAACAGTCATCGAATATGACCCTGCCGCGGGCAACGGATTCTGTGTCAAATGCGGGACAGTGGTCGAGGAGAACACCATCGTCTCCGAGGTCACCTTCGGCGAGACGTCCACTGGCGCCGCAATTGTTCAGGGAGCGTATGTCGGTCAAGGCTCAAGTGAGTCGCCCCTTCCAGTGCCCGTGATCATATCTCTCATTGTTGCCAGCCCATGCTCGCATGAGCGGTCCCTTTGGTAAGAGAGGGAGCGCCGAGTCCCGGGAACAGACAATTGCAAACGGTGCGTGGGCGTAAACTGTCCGAAGGGCCACACACCATAATACCTAAACAGCGAGCAGGAAGATCCAGAGTCTGGCCACAGCACTCCACCTCTCTGAGGTAGTTGCACTCGCCGCGACGCGTCTGTACACTCTTGCCGTGGAGCACAAGTTCACCAAGGGACGCAGAAGCGTCAATGTCGCCGCCGTCTGTCTATACGTGGCATGCAGACAGAAGGAGACACGAAATTATATGCTGATCGACTTTTCCGATCTCCTCCAGGTGAATGCCACGTCGTATATCGAATGCTGTCGGTCCACTCATCATCCCTCCAGGTAAACGTGTTCGAGCTCGGCCACGCCTACCTCCAGCTAGTCCAAACTCTCAACCTCAGACTTCCCCTCGTGGACCCGTCACATTATATCTCCCGTTTCGCTGCTTTGCTCGAGTTCGGTGAAGAGACCCACAAGGTCGCCACTGATGCTGTCAGACTTGTGCAACGCTTTGACCGGGATTGGGTCACTAAAGGACGACGTCCAGCTGGCATATGTGGTGCAGCCCTTCTCCTCGCTGCTCGCATGAATAATTTCCGCAGGTCTGTGGAGGAAATCGTACAGGTTGTCAAGATTGCAGACACTACACTGAAGAAACGTCTTGATGAGTTCAAGAAGACCCCTAGCGGGGCACTGACATTGGCAGACTTCAGAACGGTATGGTTGGACGAGGAGATGGACCCGCCTGCTTTCACCAAAGGGAGGGAACGGGAAGAAAAAGAAAAGGAACAGACTGGGGACCAACCTACAGAGGTCAAGTCCAAGAAGCGGAAGGGGAAGCGGAAAAGAATCGGCAGTGTGTCGGAGGAGGAGGGAGCTGAGGCTGATCTCCCTTCTCAACAAGTTGTACTTCCCCCACCAGCGATCGACCCTGCACTTTTCAATCAAGGGATTCTCATGGGCACAACGGCGCCCCCGCCGCTTTTCTTCCCCGAGGATGATGAAGAAACGACCTATGCTCATATTGACCCACTCCTTCGTATGGAGGATGGAATCACTCAATCTGCAACGGACATTGAACAAACTGTCGACCAAGCCCTTGCAGAGGAAGTAGCGACATTCCTACAAAATTCTCAGAGTCTCATGCTTACCGAAGCCCTCACCGAAGCGGAGGAACGACGTCAGGCACAATTTGCTGAAGTCGACGAACTCAAAGGCCTCGACGAAGACGAACTTAATCGCTTTATTCTAACAGAGGAAGAAGTCAAGATCAAGGAGCGTGTATGGGTAGAAATGAACCGTGAGTATCTGGAGGGTATCGCTGGTAAGTTTATGTCCTCCGTGTGTGGGATCTGTCGCTCAGAGGACTACACACAGCGAAAGCAGATCAATCGGAGGAAGGAACGCAGCCTCCAAGAAGTCGCAAGGTTCGTCTCTCCGTTAGACCTTTTGTCCGTGGCTCTGTCGCTCAGCAATGCGTGCGATATTTACAGAGACGGAAATCGGCTACGAAACCTCGCGATGAGTCAACTCCGTCCGGGAGAACTGCAGCCGAATCCGTCCGCAATCTCCTCAAGAAAAACACAAAATATAGTAAGCGGATCAACTACGATGCGCTTAAAGATCTCTTCGTAGACGGTGGCAACCCGGATATCAATCTTGATGAGAAAGGTGACCTGTATTCGATGGATGACAAAACAGAGGAGCGTGTGATAGTGGAGGAAGGGGGTGGCGGAGTAGGAAGCCCACGGACAGCATCTCGGAATGACATTTGCAGTGCACCACACGACGACGAGGAAGAGAGCGAGAAGGGGGATACTGAAGAACCGTTTGTTGGCTGGGATGAAGTGTATGAACAGGAAGTGTGACAGTGTATACTAGCGATTTTCTCGTGCATGCATCACTGTAAACACGGAATCAAGCATTAAGAAATCAAGTATTAAGATTCCTGTGGGTTCAAAGCTCGAGGTACATTACATGAGTCATAACTGTATTGTCTCGGCGACTTTTTACAAATCTATAAGAATAATGGCGTCTAGAGATGCTGCAATGAGGGGTGTGTTAACAAACAAGTCTGATGCAACAAGACGAGGCGAGCGAAAAAACAAAGCATGAAGGGTTATGATGCTCCGGGTGATAGCTGGGGATGCTCCTGTTTCCACATGGTCCTCAGTACGTCTGCAAATCCGGCCTTGCCCAACTGGGCATTTTGCTCAAACCGCTGCACCAGCCAACTCTCCACTCTATCCGTCATCGCCCGCCACATGGCCATGCGGGCCTGTATTTCAGCGGTCTGGGTGAACGCAGTTTGATGTGACGACGTCGGGCTATATTGTATTCGCTCATAGCAAGTTGCGAACTGCGATAACGACAGGTTGACAGAAGTGATCGTTGTGTTTTGCGTCGCGGGATCGATAAAGGAGATCTCGCGAACGTAGGCATCTTCGGATCCACCGAACAACTGGTGCGTGGAGCACGTTGTAGGTCAGACGACCCATGAAAAAAGGGGGACGATCGGCCTACTTTAACGATCCAAGTGGGCGCTCTTTGTTTACAACCCAGCACGCGTTCAGTCCGTATTATCCCTGTGTTTGGGTCGACTGAACGATCTATGACATCGACCGTGACGACGTGCGTGCAGTGTGGGTTTGGGTATTTATGCCATATGCCAATGACGACGTGAGACCAAGGGTGGCTAGAGGGGCGTTCTGCATCAGAGAGGGACTTGAGAACGTCCGAAATATTATACATACTCGTATTTGAACGACTGAGAGAAGAAGTGCATCGTCTCGAGACCGGGGAAAACAAAGACGGGTGGTCGTGCGGAGACTCGGAGGCACAGCGTCTGGCGACGAGAACTCGGCAAGCGGCATCCGCAATTTTCTTGTGCCGATCGAGGCCATCCGATTGGTCACGGAGCGAGTCGGCAAGGAGCTATCTAATTCGGAATATAGTTCTCACGGTGATACAGCTGGTACTGACTCTACCAATCTATCCTACTACTAAGTTACAACGATGCTCTATCGCACTGTGGATCCGCTAGGAGGCGTAGCTCCGCAAGACGTGACTTGAGTTTCGGTCTGAAACCAGGTTAGGTTGGCGTCACCCTCGTAAACCACAGACTACTCACACCTCCAGCAATTTCGCCTGCAGCTCTTCCTTTTCCTCTTGAAGTGATAACCGCTTGTCTGCATTCAATTGCGTGCTGCAGGGTCGATTAACATCTGATTTAGCCAGGGTAGAAAAAACACTTACAATACGTATCCACCTTGCCCGTCGAACTGCAGTATCGAGGAATGGTACTTCCACAGAGATGGTCGGTGAGAAACGGTCAAGAGCGTGATACCCAGGGAAGTTGCTTCTTCCATCATCTTTCCCTCCATATCTGGTGGAACCAGCGAGGTCGCCTCATCAAGAATAGCATACTATCCCAGTGACCAAGTCAGCTCTGGAAAAAGGTCAGTCGAAGAGATAGACCCACTTTAGGCTTATGATAGAATAATCTTGCCCATGCAATCTTCTGCTGATCACCGCCGCTAAGGACTTCCCTCCATTCACGGATGACCCCCCATCCGCCCTCGCGTTCCGCCACACTATCCATGCCCACCACATTAAGAATAGCAAGTAAATCGTCATCCGAAATCCCCCCTAAGGGTCCCCAGTCAACACTAGAGTGATATGATAAACGCATAAGATAACTCACGGGCTTTCATTTGCTCCTGCGAATGAGGGTAAATGACCTGATCACGCAGTGTACCCAACGAGAGATAAGGTCTCTGAGGAATCAAGATAAAGTCTGA
>JBBPOC010000950.1:0-12473 GCA_038091235.1 Tylopilus rubrobrunneus | reverse complement strand
CACTCGACTCCCCTTCGCTGTCCGCAACAGGGGTAGCGGAAGATTCCTGAGTTATGGTCCTACGAGCTTGACGAAGGAGGGCAGTAGTCGTGGTGATTTCGCTCCGGCACCAGTCGATCGTGTCAACCTCCTGACCGATAAAGGGAAGAGCAAAGGGCATGAAACCCAAGGGAAGTCGGTGGGAGGGACGTTTGGCACGCGGAACCAGTCTCTCGGCCAGACTAAGGTTGCGCTCAGCGTCATCAGCGGATTCTGGGGGGTATGTGGCATTATCACCCTGCTTTTTAAGTGCCTTGGCGCGAAGCTTGGCGGCGGTGGCGATTAATTGCTTCTCAGCGGCCTCCAACTTCGTGGCTGCTGCGAGACGGCGCTCATAAATAGTGGGTACCTCCTTCAAGTCACTTTATACAATGAAGATTTAAGTGACTTGAAATGACGCGCTAGACAGGTAAGCATACCGATTGATCCAAACTTTCTTCACGCCACCTGGGAAACGCGAGTACAGTTGTGATAAAGCCTTCTCGGAGAGATACTTTGAAGGAATCCCGGAGACCAAGATGGTGTTGGCCTGAGCAGAGCGAGAGTGCGTGGGGTCGATAAGGTGGAGCTGCCGGACATTGATGAAGTGCGACATCTCGTACTTGATATTCCAGAAGATCCAAACTACGCGCGATCCACCGATCGTATCAGAGACTGAATCCGGACTGGAATCGAATACGTACAGGTTGAGAACCAAGCCAAAATGAGAAATGCAGCCATTCTATCTTTATTCTCGGGCGATATGTTTCCGAGTGTAAAGCGACTCAGACCTGTGTTTCCGGGGACAGAATTGTTGACTGCAGCGACAGGCAAGAGGACGACCCAAGAGATGATCCAGATGGGGACGAATATGCGCAGCATCACGCGGAGAAATCGCACAAAGAAATAGGCATCTGGACCGTTGACGCGCTGGATTTCTTCATAGTCCTCGTTGAAGAGAGCGATCGGCCATGTGAGCAGTCCCGCATTGAATGGTGCAACACGCTCGCTGTCAAGGGGTCAGAGTGGGTGTGGAGTCAGCATGGTGTGGCGTACTCGTCGACAGGGGTAACTGTGCGCGGCTCGTAGACAGCTTTGAAGTACGGACGAAGAAGTGTGAATGCAACTATTTCGATACCAAATACGATGGCGTTGAAAGCGAGAGCAGTCTCGAAGGTCGCTGTTGTGGCCGCACCAGCGTTGGAGATGTCCGCCCTATGACAAAGATGAGCGGCGAGTGTGCAGTAAGACGACCGGAACGTACATGGCGAAAAGAGGACAAAAGAGTGGTTGGAAAGGAGTCGACTTTTAGTGGTTTGTCAATTCAGTCACTTCCAGAACATTTACTCGCTTGCGCCGCTCGATCGGTCGCTAATTATATACACACATCGCGCCACCCCTTTTCGGGAAAAACCACTCTTCAAAGATCCCCAGCACTAGTCCCTTCCCATCGCTCCACTCGACGCATAAAGGCTCAACTTTTCTTCGCAATGGTGTTGCTTGAAAAAATTGCTGAGAGGTTGGGGTTGACATGGTACTACCTGTGTTGTGCCATAGAGCCACATTCACACCTGTCAGGATCGGAATGGAAGTTTCTCCTTCTAGCTCAGGGCAATAAACGCATGACCAAAGTGAACTTCCCCACCAGGTAACCCTGAGCGCTGACCATACAATTAGCGTGCAGCATTCAAGCCTTTTCCGTCTCGCTGTTGTCCGAGCATGGTCTATCTTTTACTCCAACTCTCCCGGCCGACACGTAGCCTAGCAAATGCTTTCCTCCAAGTTGTCCATCATGATGGCATGCCAGTCTCCATCTCGGACCCGGAACTCGGGAATGCAGTCGGTTACGTTTACATTCACACCCTTGTCAAGAACTGATCACGTATCAAGTCATCACTGACTTGCCACTGGCAGTGGCTGGCAATTGGCGCAATTCAAACCGGGATACCGATGGATTCGTCCAACGCACGTCCGATTGAGAGTCTCAGCAAGGCCAGTAGTGTACACCGTACACGTTTAGCAGGTAAGCTTCCCCGTTTGCTTCCGTGCCACAAGCCGGCCTCCTCTCCGGATCCATGACATGACATATGATCGGAACCCACACTATTCCAAATGTGGCATTGCTGTCCTACGTCATGATCGTGATTCCGTGTCAGGCCCATCAGCCCACTCGTCCTGATTTCCTTGGCCGTAGCTCCCGAACAGCAATCACTGGCATGGTTGATATTCCTATCGACCACCGCGATGCGTTGCAGCGTACCCCTACCCATCCAAAAGAAAGAGCACAAACCCGATTCGCTAGTAAGTTGTTCTTCACCACTCGATCGGGGTCCGCCTGATGCGGAATATCACGAGCATCGTGACCTCGCCGTGAGACAGTACACTGAGTACCATGGTTCAACAATTGTTCGTTCTCCGTGGAATTGCGTGTATCTTCCCTTTGTTCTGTGAGATAACTATGCCCAGCAAGTTTCTCGCTTGCCAGGAATACCGTTATACTCTCGCAAAGTAATGCTACCATAACCAGATCGGTTTACAACAGTAGGGTCACCCGCTGTCCGGACTGGGTGATACTTGGAAAACAGGTTGACTGAGACATTTCTCAACTTGGATGAGGTAGCGATCATGCCGCGTAGTTCGGGTGGCAATCATACGCTCCAAGGACATCTTCCCCGACATTACAACCATTCGTATTTTTCCGATGATCAATCTGAGCAAACAAACAGCGTATGGTATCTATGGATGAGTATTGGGTAGGGAATGCGATATGGAACATAGTTAGAACGATTCTCGTGGCGAGGTAAAAGAATGTCAAGACAAGTTACGGAAGGCAACAATGCACCATCTACCGTAGACGCCGCAGGCAGTGATCATGACCAAGCATTCTTTACACGTCTGCGCGAAGGATCTGACAGGAAAACCTATCGATACGGATGTCCGGCATGGCGAAAGAAGTGGCATGCACTCCATCACCTCACTTTGAAGAGCACGTCTTATACAGGACAAGCCCGCACAGCGCGACAGAGTAACCTAACAACCATCATTCAACAATTGAACACGACAATCGGAGGGTGAAAACGAACCGAAGATTTGCAGCGGTGTGATGGGCGCACCAAACAGAAGCACAGAACCGGTGACCAATAGGATATCCTGTTAAAATTTCAGAACTAGTATCATCTATACGTGCGGTAAATCCGACCTTGAACACTCCTGCGAGGGTCAATATCAGACCACTGCCAGCGCCGACCAAGAAGACCGCAGCCACGTTAAGCAAAAACGCTATCGCGGCGTTGGAAAGAAGGACACCCCAGCTAATATTGCCAGCGGCGATCTCATAAAATGGTGCAAGACCCTCTGTAAACGGAAGGACGAGGAG
This sequence comes from Tylopilus rubrobrunneus, assembly GCA_038091235.1. Taxonomy (NCBI): domain Eukaryota; kingdom Fungi; phylum Basidiomycota; class Agaricomycetes; order Boletales; family Boletaceae; genus Tylopilus; species Tylopilus rubrobrunneus. The sequence continues at coordinate 9,079 of JBBPOC010000950.1, read as the reverse complement.
ATTAATGGCGGCGCAGACAGGTGCGTAGTAGTAGAGGGAAACGAGGGGGTCCATCTTGAGACCATGAAGCAAGATCTCGATCATAACGAGGCGCGACGCTTCGAACTAAAGCCGCATCGGAGTCAATGGTGGTGAACCAGATGTGATTAAAGTAAATACCCACAGCAACAGCAGCGGCTTGTATCAAAAATCCAGTGAGATTGAAGTGGAGCTCCCCGTGCGAAGTGAGGGCAACACCGAATGAGATCATGCATACAATCAAGGCTAGCGTCCGGTTTGGCTCCTTTATCCGGGTCAGCCAAGAGATAAGGAGAATCGCGACGGCCGTGAACGCCTATGAATTAAAAGTCAGCGCCGTCAAACACGTGCGGGCGGAAATTGATTGACGGGTGTGTGGTTTGTGGAGTGTGGCGTACCTTGAGCATCTGGATGTATGCGATGCTGAGATACAAATAGGCAGTGTTGCTAAGGATGAGGCTGCCGCTGAAGAGCAGACCAATAGGGAGGATGGAACGCAAGAATATCGTTTGGGTCACGTGGACATCTTTGACACCATCAAGTAGGTTGGTCGTCCGTTGGAGGACTCTCGTGCCGATGGTCTACCTCGTAGACACGTCAGGCGTCATTAAGAAAGAATAAAGGACACACTGACAGCAAAAGTGAGATGCCAAGTGACGAGAAACACAGGGTAACGAAATCCAAAGGTATTGTACACGTGATTGTTGTATAGGATGACAGCAGAGCTGAGAATAATCCATACAGGGATGATGGCGGCAGCAGGGATTTTGGCGCGCTGGGGTTTGGAGGGGGTGGTAGCAGGGGATGGGAGTGATACAGAGGATTGGGTAGAGTCTATATCGAGGGTATCGAGGGCAACGGACCCTTGGTCGTGTTCTTGGACTTGAAGCTGGACGAACTCGTACTTTTCTGCGAGGGCGGGGTCTTGTTGGCGATTCTTCTCGTCTTGGGCCATGGCGAGATGTGGCTCTAAATTTGAAAGGCTAAACGATGTGAGATGGAGTCAGACATGAGAGGAGGAAACTCACAGTGGACGCGGGAAGCAACGAGGAAAGGTCTCGAATCTTATTAAATGATGGGTTGTTCGGACAAATAGCGGCCGCGCTTGGCCGGATGGCTTCACGTGGCGGAACGTCAAGACTATAAAAGGAAAAGTGGTATCAAACGATCCATACTACAAGCCTCGTTTCATCTTGCTCCACGACTCGAAGCGAGTGTTTTGGAGCGACTAGTAACTAGCTGCATCGTGTTCTACGAGCCGAGTAGCAACTCCTGTGATTGAATAGGATTGACTCCGATTGAGTCAGCGCCTATGACAGAGTCTAGACCCTTGGAACTGCTTCAGCCACCCATTCCCCATTGATCAATGCAAATGCACACACTCGTAACGTTATCCGTCGGTGACGCCGGTTGCAGGAAGCGGAAATTTGACTATCAGTCCACCACCAGCCCGAGTCACGCCCAATATTGATCCCGAGTGCTATTCCCGGCGAGAAGAAGGGCGTTTCTTGGATGTAGTTCCATTGGAATCCTACGTTTTCATCATGACAGCTAGAAATACATCGACACAAGTTCACACCCCTGCCCGAACCCGATGACAGTCAAATGAGCCAATGTCATGGAATTCTCCGTCCAAAGCGGCCACGATGCCGCATCAGACTCCTAGGAATGCGCGAAGAACGCCACTTGGACTCTCTTAGAAGGTGAGCCCACTACATATATCGATCCCAAATTTTGTCCAGGAACGACTCGGAGTCATACGATCCTACAATTGGTTCTACATGATCGTGGGATAGTCTAGGCCCTACGGCGGTCTATGACCTACCAGGATCAAAGATGGTTTGATTTCGGAAAGTTCCCCCTTCTTGAAGCTGCAGACTTTTGCTTACGATGTTCGTCTTACATGTATCATTCAGCACTGGCATCAGTTCCCAATCATCAATTGCACCGACCACTCATTGGACTTGCACCTTCACTCCAATGTGTAAGAACGCCGCTCCATGCGCTTTAGCCTGCTTTCAAAAGTCAGGCGCCAGGGTGATTAACGTGGAGCTAAGCAGGATCTACAAGTGCGATCGGCGAAAGGGTGGGGAATGAAGGCAGATCTATTTGTTTCGTTTGTGGTGAGCGCGCGTTAACTGTCACACCAGCGAATCGGCGGCAAGTATATGATGCTGCCACGTAGGAACCTGCGACCACACACCGCTTCAATTGTCGTTGAATCCGTAGCAACTGTACGCACGCCACTCCGAACGTTCCAGTTAAGTGCCGCCGGGTATGACGCCGGGTTGCGCTGGACAACCGGGAACAAGGTGGGGAATGTAAAACAGGGTAAATTTCAGCCGTTTCATCGTAACATAAACGAGGACTGTTGAATAAATATCGCAGCCACTGGCCAGGGGGGACCATGAGCTTTAGCTGTGACTCGGAGCTCTGCAAGGGCTGTTGAGCCCATCAACCTCTTCTTACTCTACTCGTCCGAAGCCCCCTCATCTTTCTTCCCTCTATCTCGACCTTAACCTCAACTCAGAGTATAATCTGTTCATCTGGGTTGTTGGACTAAGAGAGGATAGATCTTGTCCATATCATCTTGACTGCTTGGCACTCAATTGAGCGCGACCTTGTCTGCAATTACTCTGCCAGGGGTGTTTACCAGGGCTAAACCGACCAAAAGAGCATAAACGAGCGCGTCCTACTGGTATATCCATCTACATTTATTTTGGATTCTTGACAATATTGAAGCCTGGTGCGAGTGTCAGACTCCGCGTTCCTCTGTTCGTTTCAAACCACAGCGTAGATCAGAGCGCGATTGACGGCCATGAACGTACCTCCGCAACGCGGCGGCAAGACGACCGAAGCCGAATCAGCCTGTACATGGCACATTGACGAACGATAAAGATACTGAACACGAACGAGACATGCGAACCAAGCGAACACGCACGGCGAGTAGGTGAGCAAGGGAAAGAGGACGGTCGCCGCGACATCTACCGGATCGAATGTGAAGGCGGACGATGCTCCTCGAAATAAATGATAAATACGAAAGGCATGGCCGCTCGAGGCGAAGGCGCTGGCTGATACAGAGGTCCCGAAGCTGCGTCGTCGGTCACAAACAGGCTGGAAAACCTCTGGCTGGAGGCGTCTCTTTCCGGAAGTGCTACAGTTTGGAATGCGAGGCCTACATTTTCCGACTCGCCATCTAGGGAGACGGTGTGTGCCTGCACCTTCGTTAACGTCAGAGGAAATGTAGCGATCAAGTGGAAGAGACAAGACCGGACTCCCGAGGTCCAGTGGAGGAAGTTGCCACGAACTACGGTAACGCTGAAAGCTTGTCACAGACGATGCAAGTGACGTCGCATGTCTTGCCCTCCATAGATGTGATGACAGCGGGGTAGTGGGTATTCTTCATCCGCGACCCTTGCCCTCTTGCACCCAAGGAATATTTCCCGGGTCATGTTCTTGACGACCTCCACGAACCTGGTGTGCTTGATATTGTTATGAAAGAATTGCCTGTTTTACCAGAACTGGAATAGAGGCTTTGAACGAGTGCGAGATGAAAATCCGTATGAGAGTCAATTCCACTCTGGTGCGTAGATGGCACGTACCTGGTGCGTTCCATTACGATCAAAATAATAGAGCAATGCGGTCATATTCCCTCCAATGCGTGCCTCGTGCCAAACGAGAAGCTCGGGTTTCACTGGCGCGTCCACGACGACGCACAGCGGACAGGAACAGAGCGTGGCCCGGGGCAACGATGGAACGCGGTGAGCACGTGTGCCAATGCTGAAGTGAAGACCCTTGTCGTCTGGTTCATGATGCGTGAACGTTTTCGTGCCAAAGCTGAGCACTAAGCACCAGTGAGCACCGAGTACTGAGTACTGAGTCGCCAGCAAGAAAAGGGACGGAAGATTCATCATGACCGTGACGCCGGAGGGTGTCGATGGCTATGAGTCGCGAGCTGGCTGCGATGACACCTCCGAGCATCGCTAGAATCGCAGGAGAGCGGTGTAGTCCTAAGCGAGATTCAACCGGCATCAAGGCAACACTCTAAGCACGCTCGTGGTTACAGTACAAGATACGGCCGCTGAGCACTGAGCAATCAGGACACCGAGTCATGTTATCGAAAGTACTGCCACTGCTATTGACCGAGTTGGCCTTAAAATAGTACGGGATCGGAACTGAGTGTGGCTATGAGTCCTTCAACTACCTATCATGATAGCGCGACCTCTGTCCACAGAAGCAGACCAGAAATCGCACAGAATCACAACAAGTGGCTAGAATATAGAGAAACAACGTGAAGATGAATGAAGAGTGGTCTCATGCACATGGATTGGTGAGGTTTGAGCCAAAGACCCAAGGTGCAAACGAACCTCACACTTTCCTGCGAGCGCTGTTTCAGCTTCATCACATAAAGCCGCCGCACGGGCGCCGAGCAGGAGCACCTTGATACGCGTCATCAAAATACTATACACAAGATCAGATTCTATTCAACCGGCTCCAAAGTCATGTCACTCAGGACCTGGGTGAGCTTGCAGACACAATTTGACTCGGGGTCAAAGTGCGAGCGAGCCTTTGCTCGGATCTGGCTACGGAAACCGAGCACCCTGGTCCGAACGCGTGACGCCGATCCGCGTCAGCTGAAGGCTGTGGACAAGGTTATAGCCATAGCGAGGCCCCAGTTAGTGATGATTTCTATGTTGTTAGATCCCCATCAAAGTGCATGATTAAGTGACTTTGCTCCGCCCTCTTGTTTCGAGCTGATTTGCTCGGTGAGTATCAAGTTCCAGTATCTCCATCGGTTGATATGGTGGTGTACTTACCCCTCGTGGTGAAAAAAAAAGGTATAAATACGACATGGCAGCTGCCTCAGTTTCTTCAGCTGGTCTCACCCTTCCTCCCATACACGATAAAGATGCGGTTCTCTGTCTTCGCTGCCCTTTCTGCTCTCGCAGCACTCGCCAGCGTCAACGCCTTGCCAGTCGGGGAATGGAAGCGTACCTATAGCGAAAATAGTCCCGCACCTTCTTCGATCCCCACCCACTCCGTCATCTGCTGTACTGCAGTGAGTCTGGCCCCATGATTGACAATTAACACCTGCATAATCTTGATCTGACAGCCTGGTGTGCCGGCACACTGCACCGAATGTCACTCCCATAGTGCCACTACGCATGCGCACTCTTCCACGGCGAAGCATGAGCATCACAGTGTCACCACCTCTGCACATCCTAAGCCCACGGCCCCGCCTTCGTGTTGCACCAGCGTGAGTTTGATATCAATGATGACAATGGACGTCGCTCAACTTCCATGTGATAGCCCGGTGTCCCAGCAGGCTGCACTGAGTGCCACCCACACAATGCCCGTTTGTCCGCGAGGACGGACCAGTCGGCGTTACAGCTTGCCCAAAAACAGCCTGCTCAGTTTTTATCCCAATACGTCTTCCAAAGCCTCCTCGTAGACGAGTTCAAGTTCGGCAAAGGAACAAGTGGCAAGATTGACGGCTCGAACATGATCTCGCAATATGTCGTGGTGCCCGCAGGCCCTGGCAGCGGTTCGAACCAGTTGGCGATCCACCTGAACTGTGTCGTCACGGCTTCTGCTTTGCAGAACAATGTCATCACGATCAATGTCGAGCAGTTCCACCTCACCGCACGCTCCGTTGCGACCCAGAAGAAGATTGATGCCAGCGGTCCGTCGGCTTCCACTGCCGCTCAGAGCATCCACATCAACGTCAACACGAACTGGGGAGGTGCAGATAACCTGAATGCTCTGGCCCAGGAAATCGGAATCGATGCGAATCAGGCGGTTCACGAGGTGGGCTCGCAGCAAGGGTATAACAACCCATATGTGCGGTCCTTGGTGAATCAGTTCAAGACTAAGGTGCAACTTGCCATTCAACAACTTCTTGGAGGAAATGTGTCGGTCAAGTGGCAGGGAGACAAGACCTTCCCTGTGTAATGATGATGGATGTTTATACTTCGCTACGTCACCTGTCTATGGCTTTACGACCAACGACCAAATCCATTCCTTTCGAGAACGCTGAGGTTTCAAGTGAGGAAGTTATCTGCTTTTCGTTGAAGATGCATCCATTCTCTGTAACCTGTAAAGCCCACCGTGCCGAGCTCTAGGCCACAGTTATTTCGATCCATGATGTGCATTCTGCGAACAGGTTTGTTGTGTAACGTTACTTTGGTTGTTTCGGTAGAAGACCATGACAATTGGCGCTGTGTCAATGCAGTTGAATGCACCTCCAGCTTCCCTACATCCTTAAATTTTCTTGTAGGTATCATTTTTGATGAAGAAATTGTCGGGAGTGAGTATGGGACGCAAAATGGTTCCACGTATCGCATGGATACGATTGCATGCGTTTTTCGATCAAAGAGGCATCTTAATATCGAATCGCGGGAATGGGTTCCGCACGGATGGTGGAAAGATCGACGACTTGATCGATTGCATCGTCTATTTCCCCGATGAGGACGCTGTGTGAGGGAGTCAGATGAAGTATCCTCTTCTGACAGACTAATGATGACGGGAGACTGAAAATTGAACGCACATCATGTCACCCTTGACGAGATAGAGTCCTAGTGGGATTTCCTCGACACCTTCCTCTATGCTGTACACGCGTTCCTTGGACTCGGAGAGGACAACGTTTGACTTTTGGTCGAAGCCTGCGAGTACTCCCTGTTGATGGTGGCCGTAGTGAGAAGAGTGTACAGCACTTTAAAAGGAACGAAGGATGATCACCAAGATCGCCCTACCATCTTGCAGAACGAGCAGTACACGAGCTTTCGAACGAGAGGGAGTCCGAGTCAAGACACGGTGGGCAAAATTGCACTTCTGAAACTTACAATCGACATAGCCCTGAAGGCTGGCCATTTCAACGTACGCGTGCGCGTGTTTTAGAGATGACGAATGGCGGCGAAGGAAGGGACAGGGTGCCCGCGTCGCGGAACGTTTCCATGAAGCGGTGATCTCAGGAGGCGGGAAGCCACGTGATCGGGTCTTGCCACGCGAGGCTGGGTCACTTCGACAGAGGTTTTTTCAAACCTTGGCCACACACGGTATCGCGTTCGAATGCACATGCGCAGATAGCCCACTTGTACTCACTTCCGGCACACAGAATCACCAGTTTTTGATCAACTGCAAACGGTAACGCGTTGATCCTTTAGAATTCGCTTTCGTCGGCAGCAGTATCACAACCGCCGATAACAACCAAATTTGATATTCACTCGCTGCGCCTCATGTGCTTGAAGTTGTCCTAATAGAGGTGCCATCCCACTCCAATTGCGTCGTCGAGTCCAACGCACGGACGAGCGGATCACAGGCTGCGCCGCAGGCCCGGGCCGCATACTCAGACTTCATTTCACAATTGATCGCCATTGTACTGATTTCCATGCTGGAGCGGTCGTATCGATACGGAAAGTGGCGTGGTTATGTATGAGCACAACTTTCTTCCGTACACCGGACGAACGGGATCGGAAAAAATATGTATAAAAAGTACGTCCTATGGTGCTCTCGTGCACGTCTTTCACGTTCCCATGCCCACCCTCCAACTACTCGCTCTACTAGCTGCAACTACCGCCGCGACGCATGCACAATCCCTGACCGTCGTCAACAAGTGCGGCGAATCAGTCCTCCTGTACACTCAGTCGAGCTATGGTTCGATAAATAACAACCTCATCGTAGGCGCGGGTGCGTCTGCCAACATGGGGATCAGTTCTAACTGGGACGGTGCCATCAATGTTGGTCAGTGAATCATGTATCCCTTGCCGTCACCTCACTCAATTGATATGTCTCAAGGTACGGGTTGTACGAGCGACGCGTCTAGTTGTACGACGGGTGGTCCGACCTGGAACGGCCAAACCCCTTTCAGCAGAGCCGAATTCAACTTTGTCGGTTACCCCCTTTTCTCGTCGTTCAGCCGGACGGGCTGACGCCCTTCTTCGCAGTGGGCAATTCCCGGAAGCGTAACCTATGATATATCTCTCATCTACGGCTACAATGTCGGTATGGAAATCTCGTCTGCCGACGCCAGCTGTGATGCATTTGCATGCACCATCACTTCTGGATGTGTAAGCACATTCACTCCGCGTCCATCCCCATGCTTGTATTGACAACATCGTCCCAGCCTGTTCCGGGCCCTGGTGGAAGTTGTTATTCACCCTGCTGTTCATCTGCCAGTGCTTGCAGTGGTGGCGCACTTCCGGTCGGCGGCGGAGGCTGCGTTAACAACGCTGGCCCTGGTCCAAAAAGCTACTTCTATTATGATACATGCTACAACGCCTATGCCTTCCCTGATAACGACGGATCCAGTGTGTATTTCTGTTATTGGCGCTCGTGTGCATATGCTGATAATTTCGCCCAGCCGGTTACACACCAGCAGACCTGGTCGTTTATACATGCGGAAATACCGATATCACGCTGACGCTCTGCTCTGGAACCACGTCCAATTATCGCTGACTACCGATCACGCGCGTGATGAGCTCAAAAGTCCAAGTAGTACAACGTAAGAACAACCTAGTATCGTAGTTGCGTTTCAGATTACCGTCCACCAGAAAGCGAAGCTGAATATTCTCTGTCACGAAGCTGGCCAACTCACTGAATCATAACAGTCGCCTTGCCCGCATCCTGGGCACACTCTGGGCCGTGGTTCTGCAAACTTTGATGAATGATCAGTTTCACCAGCCCGTTAAGAGTCATTGATCCTCTTTGGTCAGCATCAGAGCCGTGCCAATGTAGGATGGGGAGTTGCGGCCGTAAGTACACTAGACTGATTCTTCCAACAAGGGTACCATCATGGTCGTGTGTTTCCGCGGGGGAATTACTAAACGCCACCGGGGGGTTATAGAATGAAAGAGTCGGAGACTGCGTTCCTAACTTCAGCAGCACATAACTTGGACTTGTATGTATAGGCTCTGGAAGGAGAACCATGATCTCAGGAATTTCTCATTCGGCTCATGCCTAGGTTCCAAACAATTGCTTCGGATGCTTTTTTTCCACTCTATCTGTGAATTCACTGTTGCGTTGTGATGGCCGATGCTCGCCTAATGACCTCTCTATCCCAATC
>JBBPOC010000949.1:0-12481 GCA_038091235.1 Tylopilus rubrobrunneus | reverse complement strand
CATCAGTAAATTGAAATGAGCTGTACAGCATTGGCCAGCACTCTACAACACTCCTAGTCATACAGCTAGGTCCAGGCTTGGGAGGGCAAACCAACTCAGGCCATCTGTTAAATAGTTATGGATGTTTAGGACTAGCTATGGAATGACAGCATGTGGCCACTGCATCTTATGTATGGCTCCTTATGGATTGCTGCACAAAACTTTGGAATCCGACTGCCACTGGCAGGTCTGGGTCACAGTGGCCAATATACTGCTAGTAGAGGCTTTACGTGTCATCAATGACGTCACAACATGGCCGGCACGTGCCCCAAACACAATCTATTCAAATTCGAGAACACGACTGAGGAAAGGAAACTATATATGAACTATTGGATGATTCTAATCAAGGAGGAGCTGCAAGTGGTTGTTTCGCTCTACATCTGCATCAACTTCGTGCAACGTAGCCCTGCGAGAGACGAACATGTTAGCAATGGCATCTATGAGTTACCGGCAGCACAAGTCACCATCCTTCTTCCGCCCATTTTTCGAGTTGGTTGCACAGTTTCCGACCGTGGTAGGGGTCACGGTGGATTTCGTTGAGCATCTTCACCATCGTGAGGAACGTAGACCGATATTCCTTGCTGGTGAATTGTGGCATTGCCTTCAACGTTGTCGCGCCATTCTTTGCGAAGCCGTCAAGTACGCAATTGATCTATCATAGGGAAGTCAGTAGTATTAGTAGTCGAAAGGACACAGGATGCATACCGCGGCGCCAACCAGCGCGATACAGGTAAAAGGAATTGCCTTACGGAATTGGCTTGGTCGTTTCTTCGCAATTCGATAGCTACCGGTGTAGAAAAATTGGACTGCGGCTTCCTTCAGAGCGGGATGGGCGAAGTTATTGGTTTTGCCCTATGAAAACAGTCAGTGTGCTGAACAAGGAGCAATCGTGCACTACACGATACCAGCTCATCCACACCGTCTCGAAGAAACAGTGCGTCCGTGAGTAATCTGGCGGCCGAAGTTTGCACCCACTGTGCCTTCTCTCGAGGTGCAATATCATTGGGGGGCATGAGCTCGTATGCGTTGAGGGCAACAGCAAAAGCGATAGTCTTCAAATCAGAACGCCACGTAGACATGTCACCGAGGAGCTACGGAATTCTACGTCAGTATGGTGTTACAGAAAGACATTCAACTTACAACACAAGCCATGTTATCCTTGTGGTTCGGCCAATATCCTGCGCCAGAACATCAGCACTCGAGAACATACCATGATGGCCAAAAGTTTACCGGGCTCGAAGACCGCGCCGCTATCGTTCCACTCGGTAACTGTCGTAGTGAGAGCCTCCATAATCGAAGTTTTGAGATCGCGGGACTTCGATGGGAAAGGGTTGTTACTCAACAAGTGCGCAACCCTGCACTCTCGTTTTGCATCCTCGAGACAGTCCTGCCAAACGGCCGGATAAAATCCAAGATTGTGGGGAGAGGGACCGGTATCCTTTGCTTTCTTCGAGTTTCGAGGAGCTCGAGTACGAACAGGTACTTCAGTCTGAAGAGTCGCGAGAGCTTGAGGATTCGGAGCAGCGGGACGGCCGTTAATTTGATGGTGACGATTCAATACATCGACGGCGCCGGAATGCTGGAATTTTGAAGTACGTTAGATGCATTAACCATGGTTTGTAGCCTTACCTGAGTGAGACGGCTGTCGTTCGTTCGATGGTGATCATGTCGGTGCTTCACGTAGGATGTTAGACATAATATTAAAAGGGAGTAGGACGATCACCTGGGACTCTGTGCGGTCGAGGATGTGCTGGGCAGTCTGGTCATCCTCGTCACGAGAAAACGTAAACTCATGATCAGGGGGGAGCGAGACGTGGCGAACATTATTGCTTGGCTGAGACTCTTGAGAGAATCCTACAGACAAGAAATTTAGTAGGTGCCACAGCGATACATGAAACTTACCTGGATGAGCAACTTGTCTCAAATTTGTTGCCGCCCACCCATCTTCGTGCTCAGTGCCAGTTTCGTCTGCTTTCTCCGATTGAGATGTCGTGCTTTTGCTTTCATCTGAACTTTCGTCCGAACTATCATCGAACCGTGAGCGTGCAACGGGTTCAAATCGACCATGGTTTGCAAAGGACTCGGAAGATGGTTGGGAAGGCTGCGAACCAGCGTGGACGGTAGGGTTCTCGGGAGTTCGAACGGACGCAGACGCATTGAGGGAAGGAAGTGGGCGATTGGAACCTGCGGGGACGATCGACTGGGTCGAGTACGATACTGACGCGCGTGCGAGAGCGGGGTCGATGATGGGAGGGTTCTCGAGAGCTCGGGAAGACATGAGGTTAGGCCGGACTGCGAAGCTACCTTCGAATTGCAGTTGCACAGGCTCAGAGGACGGCAAAGAGCATGACCTAACTTGTTGTTTCCGAGCAGCAACGTATGGATTATTCAGAGCATGAAGGTCGGGTTCGGTGCCAGGGGGTACAATTGGCGCTGAAGTCGGGGCATTAAAGCCAAACCGGTCGGACTCGGACGAGCGATGATGAAAAACGGGAGTAGGGGCAGTCTAAAAGCAAAAAAAAAAAACAATGAAAATGTGTTCCATAAAAAGAACACGCGCCTTACGGTCAATGGTTGAGCTTCGCCTGGACCAGCCGGTGCATAAGGTGGAGGAGGACCCTATGGAGGCATTAGCAAGGAGTAAAGGACAACGTGCCCGATGAACTCACCCCCAAACTAGCTTTGTTTGCAGCACCACGCCGCCCTGCTTGAGTACGCTTTGCCGGAGGAGCAAGGGGGTTCGCAACTGTGTCCTCCGGAAGATCGGTCGGCCTCCGAGCTTTCACAGGGCGATCTTCGAAAATGGCGCCGAGCTTCTGAAGCTGCTGAGTTCTGCCACCTGAGCCTGCACCTGCCCTCCCACTTCGACGGGGTTCCTGTGCTGTGTTAACGTCAGCCAACTGGGACTCGTCACGATGACGGTCCACAGTCGTCAACTGCACGGAGGTGATAGTATGGTCGCCTTTGACGCGTTGGGACTTCGTAGAGCGAATGGTGTCATCGTCATTCCACGAACGCTTGCCCTTCTTGTTGCCCTTTTTCCTTGGTGAAGAAGTAAAAGAAGAGGGCAATTGAGAAGACATGGTAAGCGTCAGTGAGGATGAGGGAAGGCAGGAGTGGGATGGAATCACTGACGTTTGGCAGCAATTGCAGAGGTTATATATTGGTCTCCAAATCGCTTGGGTATACGGCCTCGAGGTCGGTAGTCATCGATTATCACTGAATGAGGAGCGAGTCACTTCGAATCGAAGCCGGAAATGAAATGTGGGCTACAAACGCGCCACGTTCTTGCTAAATCTATTAGCGAGATTCAGACTTAGGGCAGACATACATCAATTCTTAACTAAATAAGGGCAGTCTCGACAAGTGAAACTTCAAGCTGAAGCTTGAAGGGCTGAATAAATAAAGTCAAATGTTGAAAACAAAGAGTACTGTAACAACAGCGTAGCGAGAATAGGACTACTAGTCCATGAACAAACGGGCGTACCAAGCTCAATCAAAAGGAGATGACAAAGTTAGCGAACACGAGGCATGCGTCAGCGACCTCCGTTGGACTAATTCATACATAACGAAAGGGAGTGAGAGAGGGTGACTCGGAATGTATGCGATATTTACACGAGGTCGCGCTTAAACCGCTTGGAGGGTAGGGGGGGGTTGTCCATGCTGCGCACGTCGTCGCAAAGACGTTTTTGAGAGCCAAGGAGCGTGGTGATGGGTGGGAGAATGGGAGGCGGAGGCGGAGTCAAAAGTGATGGGCACCCCTCGGCGAGATTTTGCAGTACCTTCCTCCTGTTTGCCAGAAGCTCGTCTGGCATTCCAGCAATAGAGTTATCCCCCTCGGTGAGGTTGTTCGGTGCTTTCAGAAGCTCGTCTGGCATTCCTGCGATGAAGTCGTCCAGGACTTTCGCAACATCGGATATCGTGACGAGGGTCTGCTTCAAGATGGCTTCCCTATGGATCGCTCGCCAGTTGTGAACGAGGGGGATTAGATCTCGGCAGTAAGACGTAACGGAATCTTCGAGAATTGTGATGTCGGCGTCAACAAGGAAGTTGAATTTGGCAAATCGTGCAACGGCGAGATCGGTCGCGGACTTCTCGCTCCATAGGGCGAGGGGTGTCTCTTCGTGGCCGATATCGCTACGCTCCTTCCCAAGTGGACCATCGTACATGACGATGATCCATGTAAGGACGTAGAGGAGGGACTCGACGTCATCTGCGTAGGTGTGACGTATGGCAATGGGATTGTCGGTAAGAACGCGGGTGAGAGCAAGTGTTTTGCGAATTGACTGTGCAGTCATCGCCTTGGATTTGGCATAGGCAGTTTCGAGCTGGCGAAGTATATTCACGGACATGAAGGGCAAGGTACCCTTTTACAAAAACTACTTCAGCTAGGACAAGGTGAAATGATCGACGACGTACAGTGCCACCCACGTCATACTCCCCCCGATGCGTGACCTCAACCGCAAATTCCCAATCCAGAAGAAACCCCCGTGAAGCTTCGTTTGAAAGATCCTCAATCATCGTATTCAGAATGCTGCAATCGCGATGTAAAATACCCCGGTCATGCGCCCCTTGGATGACTACGCGAGTTCACTCAGACAGTACATAGTGTGTGTCAAAAATGTACTTACTACCTAAAACGTCACGAACACACTTGACGAGTTCTTTTTTCGTCTTGAACATGGTCAGAGGACGTGCGCACGGTGTCATTGCCAAACGAACGTGAGTTCTTGGCGCCAGCATCTTATTTCGGTACCGCTCAGCACGGTATCGCGCAGTTGTATCCGGAATGCCGTCCTCGACTTCGACAACCCATGCATCGTGGAGCTTTGGTACCCCATCGATATCCTTAACGAGGTCCATCATCTTCGCCTCGTGGATCATCCTAGGGTCGCGTATGCCGCCTGTGGTGAGGTCCTTGACCCAAAGGTCCTTGATCACGTAGAAAACACCGTCAAGTCGAGCGAGATAAACCACCGTCCCCCTGCCTAAGAAACCGGTGCTGGAGAACAAAATTTCAATGATCTCGTAGTATATGTCACCGACCCGAATCTTCCCGATCGCTGGTACGAGTTCTGAGTCAAGGGAGGGGAGAGAAGTGGGACTGCGAACGTCGGGATCATCGAGCCGGGGGGGGACCTCGACAGACTCAGTAGAGGAGGAAGTCGATTCTGTGGGAAGAGGTCGAGACGAAATAGGATCGGGGGGGCTTATTGGCGGCTGCGCATCCTGTTCTTTGACGGGGCCTGTGTCCTTCTTGGGGCTTGATGCAATTTCGGGACGCCTTCGCGCACCGAGAGGTGGGGGGCAAATTTCGATAGTGAGGTCAAACCCGATGGCAGCACGACAACCGAAGGCGAGAGAGAAGGTAATGGCAAGGAATTGTCTTGCGTCGGTGTGAATGTTGAATGGAGGGGAGAGTGAACCACCCGAGTGGTCGTAAAAGTGGACCCGTAGATCGGCGTTTGCAATGGACAACCCGAGGACAAATCGCCTCCAGGGTTGGTCCACCAAGGCGAGATACGCCTTGGTGTCTATAGTCTTGCCGATGCGAGAGGCGGGTTGGAATTTTTCTTTCGTGTACTCTGCAACGACCTTGGGGCTGACCCATGTCGCATCGTTTTCGGACAAGGGGCCGTCAACCAGAATAAGATCGGGCTTGCGTGAATACCCTGCAGAGCTGGGCAAAGGCGTTTTGCTCCAGTTTGCGAGCCATTGACGGCGAGGGGGTAAAGCGTCGCCAGCTTTGGCCCGTTTGGCTGCGAATGCTTCTGTGAGACAGTTGAGGAACTGAGCAACCTGTCGCTCAGCGGAGGGTGATTCCGGATCACTCGAGATGTCGATGGACGCTGCGAGAGTAGTGTCGGTGGGCTCGGGGGTAGGGTCTATCAGAGGAAGGCCTCGTAGTGATTCTGGGTCGCCCGAGATGTCGGTGGGCACTGCGAGAGTTGAGTTGGCAAGTTGCTGGGGGGCAGAGCCTATGAGAGGAAGGTTCCACCGCCAGCGCTTGTTCTTTCCGTCATAAAGTTCAACAGAATCGAATCCGCCGGCACTCTTGTACGACGGCAAGAACTGGCGAGCGGTATTGGGAATGGAGGAAAGAGGGACGGACAATGACTCGGGGTCGACATCCGAGAAAGTTTTGTCAACGCTTGCGAATATAACGTCGAGAAAGAATGAGAGGCGGCGAGTCGCAGACTCTGAATCGAAGCGTGCGTCGTTCAATCGCTCGTTGACGATCTTCCCCTGCAGCTCCCTGCTGATAAACTGGTCCATAGTTTGAACGTTGCGGCCTTTTCTTGGAGGCGGAATGGAGCCAATTATCTTGTAGGTGGCATCGACGGTAGAGTACTTGTTCAGGGTTGTAGCCTTGTTGGCCTTGTTTCGTGATCGTTGCATTGTCGCGCCTACCAGTGTCAATGTTGAAAAATTCTTGCCACGGACTCAGAGAAGTTCACGTTGAGGGACAAACTACGCAGAAAATACGCGAAGCGGACGATTCAGAATAATCGATGTGATCGATTGTGATTCGTGATAAGGTAGCTAAACTTGCATCTACGACAACGCAAAGTACGTATTTTTGTCGGAGTACTTATTTAGATAGAATTCTGCGGAGTGCTCGAATGAATTGTAAGCCGTAAGTCTTGTATCTGCAGCTCTTCCAAAGCGAGGGATCAGATGCGCGAATGCGCGCACTTGGCTGAGGGGGACAACATCACCAAGTCGCTGACCAGCAGCTCGTCTAGCGCGTCTGAGGATTGGAAGACCCGTAATGTCTTCCGAGATGATATCGAACCGTTGTACGTACGTAAGAAAACGATCAGTCCATGGCCAGCTCTCTCCCGGCTTGCCAAGAGGACGCATGACGAGGCGAAGCTGGCAGACTGTGTGACCTGACAAACGGCATTGCTCAGCCATTGAAGAGTTGATCGGAAATATGACATACCTCTCAGACCGCTTTTCGGCCATTCATATTGAGCGTCGACATTGAAAATGGCGGCGTCATAGCGACCAAGGGACCAGGTAGCGGCGTCGGGTGGAGTGCAGAATAGCGTCTGTGCGGGCGGGACGTCGGGGTTACCATGGATTGGAGGGTTTTGGAGGCGTACTTTATACCAGACTTGAAGCTCTGTAAACGGTATGGCTATGTCAATTGATCCACGGCGTTGCCCACCAATGGGATGCACGAATTCGTCGCCGTACTGCGCCTCGCGCCGCAAGAAATCAGCGATAGCAGGTCGAAGGTCAGGCAGGTCGAACCGTTGAGCGGCTTCGTCAATGGTAATCCGTCGTAAAGACGCGGCGTACGACAGGTTCACCGCTGCCGAACCAGCAATGAAGCTACGAAGGGGCAACGGGACGGAACGCACAGGTTTGGTGAGGAGCTGGGCTGAAATTGTGAAATAGTTGGTGCTCGGCCGTGCAGGTCCAGGAGTCTGTGGGGCATTGTGTTCTTCGTCAACATCGCTGGTATCCGATCGTCCGTCTTCTGAAAATCCATCGTCCAACAGCGCGCTGCGATCTTGACTAGCTTCTCGTTCGCGTAATGAGATCGCGAGCTCGAACGATCTGCACTTTTCCGCACGATCAAGGTATCGGCAAATTTGCGGATCATAATTGTTGTTGTTGGTCGATCCTGCTGGCGTCTTGATTTCGGATACGTGGGCATGTTCGGTTGTGTCCGCAGTCCACTGGATAGTGACACCGATGCGCTTGATGCTAGGTGCGATACCTTGCATCAACTCCAACTTCGGGATGTACCAATTGTCGATGAGCTTCTTCCCTTTTCCTCGTCGTCCTCCGTGTTGAGAGATGGCATGCTTGTAGGCGTGAAATTGGTCGAGCGCGGCGGAAATACGGCGAATGTCGTCATCAGTGATGCGATATGCTTGGACCCTGTAACGAAAATCCAAAAGGGCACGGATGGCAACGATGACGTCTGACGGAGCTGCACCACCGATTACTCCAACGATGTACCGCTGGACATCGCGATGAACACGGCCAGTCACTTGTATGAGTTTTGAGATGCCCTGCTTGAAATGTCGTGCTCCCGCCGTGGGCTGCAGAACAGAAAACCGAAAATCTACTTCCGCTTCGCCAACGATATTCAGGCACCATTGGACGTCATGATCCCAAAACTCCTTATGCAAATAGTGCAGGAGCTCGGGTGTGATAAAGGTGCTGGGACAGGAAAGGGGATGGTTCCTCCAAAACGGCTCGCTAACTCCGTTGAGGCGGAATCGTTGGGCTTCACGAAAAAAGGCTTCTAAGTCAGCGGGGTCGGCCTTGGATTTTACGATGGAAAGCTGCGCGAGGGTGGTGGCTGCAGTCCGTGGCTCGTGCCGAAACGGGTCACCGAACTGCTTGTACATGGCCATTGTCACGGGCGACGTCTTTCCCCCAACGCAGGCGAGCATCGCAGCTTCGGGGGTATCGACGATGTATCCTGCGATGGGGGTAAAACAGTACCTAAGATCCCCATGGGGGTCCGAAAGCATTGTCCCAAACTGCGCCGCTTTCTTGAGTGGTTCGAGGACGATGTCGAGGCATTGGTGAATGAGACGGTCTTCGAGGACCCCGCGCATACGCTTCGTCTTGTGGACGAATTTGGGCACGGGGAGAAGGGCAGTGAGCATGAAGGATTTGGACGACAGCTTGAGACGGGTGGACATGCGAATGTTCGCCAGACTAATCAGAAGAGGGTGGGCGACCCGGCCGCCACATAGATTTGTAATGTTCGTTTTATCCGAAGAAAGGATGGTGCCGAGTAACGTCGCGCCTCCTGGAAGCTGCGACTGCACCATGTATCAGCTGATAAGCTCGAAAATGCCACTATGATAACCACTTACCTGCATCTGCCATGCGTCATCCCCGGTCATCCACTCTGTGTATACTCTACAGAGCTTATCACTCGACGTGTACAGCCGCTCGGGGATGAGATCGAGGTGATCGCGAAACGAAGGGTGATTAAAGAGCCACGCGATGCATTCCAACGCATCGCGCCAGTACAGGTAGATGGGATACTTTGTAGGATGCGAAGTTTCGATCTGCATGGAACGCCAGCGAGGGCCACTAGGGAGTAGCTCCGCACGCCCACGAAGGTCCCTTGCGGTGTTGAAAGAGAGACCAAGTAACTTTACCTTGGCTTGGTCAACCGCACCGATCGTCAGGGAGAGAACAGATTGGACGCACAATTGACAACGACAAAAAATTGTCTATCGCCCTCATACTGAGGCCAGAGCGAAGCAACCATAGTGCAAGTTCCCATTCATTTCGAGAGGCGAATGGGTAGTAGAGATTCGTTTTGCGCGCCTCGCTGAATTCATCCTTGTCGAACTTGTCCATAAACGTGGTACCACGCCCAAACGACTGAGCCGCGCCCTCGAAGCACTCTGAGTGGAAACGATCCGAATCGGTGGTCTGCCAGTGCGTAAAAGGCTCGGGATTGTCGGGCTCCGTGAGGGGGTCTGCGGGGTCGGGGGCGAGGGAATCCTGGTCGATGTCCATTGGAATAGCGTCGGAGGTTACGTCGCGACGAGTGCAACCTGTTGAACGCGGAAGGGACTCTTGCAAGTGCACGAGGTTGTTAACCCACGTGTTACATCCAGAAGTTGGCTGGCTCATGTGCATGGCGACAGCATGTTGGTCCTTGAACCCACCTCTCCAGCAGCTCGGACAGCGCGGCATAACCTAAAAGTCGTTAAGAATAAGTAAACCGGAAAATATTATACCTCACTCAGGCTGGAGAGCTCGAAGGACCACGCTGGAAGGGTGTCCGGCGATGGCCGGAGCTTCGGAGATTTGTCTGTGGCATTTGGTTTCAGGGTGCAAATAGATACGCGAGGGAGCTTGATATTACGTGATGTAAGGTTTGGGTTATACGACTGCCAGCCTGAGTGGGATTGAATCAAACTGTCAACACACCTGAGCCTGCCTGAGCCCCGTTCACGTTCACACCCACACTGCGACCTGATGGAAGCCACTTTCCTTGCAGGTAGGCCGACAGATATTCCCAATGGATGCTCGCACGGTTGCGGCCTCACGGAAGTTGATGCTTTGGTCAAGCTATACGGTAGGCTGGAACTATCAGCCTACCATGCGCAGGTAAGCCGCTTTGATCCGCATCCTAACGGGCCTGATGTGACTGATCCTGGCGTTTTAGCATGAGTCAGCGACTTCTATAAACGATGAAGCTGTCCTCATCTTGAACGTAGCTCGCGCCCGCCGCGAGGTTTTCCGTGCCGAACAGCTCCTTGCCGCGTGCCTCGCGCATGAGCATGAATCCATAACCAAGCTCTATCAGTATAAAGCGAATGGTTGGGAGGGGAAAGTGGATGAAATGGATATGAGCGTTGGTTCAATGCGCGCGACGATGAAACGGTGCGGGCTGACCGTCGATTTTGCCCTCCCGACCAACACTGGCCAGACTTTGCCCGTATATGATGGTGCGTTGCTCATATTAATATACTGTGCTTCCCAACCTCTTAGAGCCCTGTTACTACGGCTAGGCACGGTCGTTGAAGTTGAGTGTGTCGAAACTTCGCGCGCACGTTCAGACCCCGGTCGATTTAACCTCTCCATGCGGCTCGACTGATATGCACACACAAATGTCTATGCTTGTAGTCAACTGACCATATTGCACATGTGTCCTTTTCTGTTCCTATATGAAATATATGTAGTCAACCGGATCCCGAACGATAGATCGACTCATAACGACAAGGGATCAGTGATTCGCTTCAAGTTTGACCATGCTATCACATCAGCACTTTATAGCGCCAGTTTTCACCCAACAAAGACATCCTTTACTACTAGTAAGTACAGCTCTTCACGACTATAGTGGGAGCCATTGGCCTTCTCTCAACCGACGCGCCAACTAGCAGTACGACGATGCGTTCGCGCTCTGGACGCGAGGAGGACAGCGAGTATAACGCCAACACGGGGACGCGATGGCAAGAATGTACTACTGCTTCCGTACAGACACACTCGACTCGATCAACACGGCCCTGCGCCGGGACCGTCCCGCGGGCGTAGGCTGGTTTGACCATCAAGTGGACGTGGTCGCGTTATCTTGACCGGTACCGACTTCGCCGCCGGTCAGTTCCTCTGGTGGCACCTCTATTTCACTTGGTGTTAAATGTTTCACACCTACTTGAAGCTGGTGAGTATATGTTTATATCGGTACTCTGTGTCACTCGCACCTTAACATGGAAGGTTTACGCACGAAATCTTCTAGACCCGATCTCACGCCGTGTTCGGGGCCCAAGTCATGCTCATTCAGTTTCAAGGCAGCTCACCGTCTTCTTTTATCCACCTCCCCACTAGCCTTCACGGGAGCCCAGACACCTTGGTTCGGACCCACGCATGTGCTCTGTGTGCCCACTAATTTGTGATTAACGTAGGGACCAAGCCGCATCTTCGAGAACTAAAAGAGATGGATATGTAACTTCGGTCCGACCCCTCTGGCTCCGCCCTAACAAGAAAGATCTCCGCCAATCAGGGTTCTCAGGAGTCGTGGTGCTTATTCAGAGCCCTGCGCATAACGCCCCCCATTCATTCGTCGCTCCCCCGATATTTCAAGTTGACGCTCACTGGCACGTCTTACAACGGTGGAACTAACTACTGTTAGGACTTTGAAACGAACTGGAGTGGCATCGTGTCTCAACCACGCGGCCCGACAGCGGGAATTTCGTGCTTGCTTCGGACCTTCCGAGTCGTACGACGCCCTCCGATGATGCAGGACTCAGGCCCTTCTCGTGTTGTGCACCTCCGTCAACCTCAACTCAACACCGACTAAGCACAAGTTACGCTTCCGTTATCCGGGTCAGAAAACATCCGGGACTATTGCCAGCGCCTTGCCGATACAGCTGTCGTCGATGAGGTACCGAAGAGCACTAGGGCCACCACATGCACCCACGCCTCCACAGCCTGAGCTGTCACGCTAAGCGCGCATCCGTCGTTCCTGACCGCATCATACCGCATCACACCCCCTAAATGCTGTCCCAATGGGGATGCAACCCAATTTGTAGGAACTTGAACATGGTTAATATCCAACTTCCTGTTCCGATCCATATCTCCCAGACACGCTGACACCGTGGTGCGTCGTGTGTGTAGTCAGGTCGCAAGTGAGCCCATCCGCGGGGGGGTTGTTGCAAAACATGCCCATGTGCGTGCATAGCCCTCGGGCTTGTGGTGGCTCTGGGAACCGTCTCCAGTGCATTGGAGTGGAGCGAATATTGAATGACGAACGTACAGAAGCACGACTCTCCACCCTTCTCAAGGTCGGCACACGCTTGCGTGCCGAGCCGGCTCCGATGGAATCACACGCACGCACCATGATTCAAACAACGCTGATAGCACCGGAAGCAAGTGACTGCACCCGTGTTGTTGCTGTGGTCCGTGTCAACAACCCCACCGGGACAGGTTCAAGGGGCTCGCGTGTTTG